>JABFFF010000183.1:0-127499 GCA_013623665.1 Fusarium sublunatum
AAATAATTATAACCTATTAATATTTAATAGTATTATTTTAAAAGATAGAGTTATATAATTATATTAAGGCCTTAAGGTTTATTAAAGAAATGTGTAATCTTGAGTGCTTGTTTTCCCTTTGTCTTGTTTACCTCTTTTCCCTTTTTATTTTGACTTGCACTGATCTTCTCTGTTTCTTGCCGTTTAATTGGCTTTTTAACTGTATCCTCTGGGTTAAGCGCCTCACTGGCCTTACGCTTCGCGCTGATTGATTGATCGGGACGAAGTGACTTGTCTAAATAATCCACAGAGTCCCTCTTCTTCTCCTCCTTTGTGCCGGCTGCATGATCACTCTCGACATCATTCTTCGGCTTTCGGATGGCCGAACCCATCTTTTTTTGCTCTGCATTATGAAAAAAGTTGACAATGTTAGATTTGTTTTCCTTGCTGTCCAATGGAATGATGAATGAGGGCGAGTTATTGCCGACCTTGCCCACGTCTTTCGAAACCGGGTAAACCTCCAACTCTCCCTCAAAGGGTTTCAGGAGTTCCTGTAGTTCATCGGACCATTGGTTGCGGGATGGGTCAAGCCATGTACTAATCGCCGATGTATGCGGTTCAAGTACGACTGGCATGCGGTTATGGAGGAACTTCAACCTCGAGTTCGAACTGGTAGTGATGATGGTGTATGAGTAGAGCTTGTCATCAGATCCTATCGCATGTAAGCTCGGGTTTCACGTCACTTCATCAAAACCTTACCTTCGTATTGTACACAGTCCCAAAGACCAGCAAAGCACATCAGGCGGCCGTCCTTCCGCTTGACATAATGCGGAAGCTTCTCTTTGCCGTTGTTGAACCACTCATAGAAACCCTGGGCGACAACAATACATCTTTTGCAAGCCTTCATGCTGGCCCACATACCTCCAGGAGTACTGAGCGAGTCGTCGCGGCAATTGATGGTCTTGAGCATAGATCCGTAATCCGGATTACGTTTGGTCCAAAACGGAATTAGACCCCATTTCATTACCTGTAGTTTGTACTGGACATGTTCTGGGTCTTGGTCAGGATTCATAGAAGCTTGTGGGGCTGGGTTGTCGTTCTCTTGGTGCTTATTTTGTGGTTCAGCACCTTGATCTGAAGTATCGGCGCGGTAGACAAGGCCGTGATAGCCAGGGGCAAAGTTGTAGCTGCTTCGGGGGCCGTTATCTCCATCATCCTGTGGCGCATCATCAACTTCTAAGCCGTCTTCCTCGAGCATTTGGCGAATCTGCGACGGGCGCTACAAGTCAGGGTTAGGGAATGACTCCAGTTGCTGACCAAACGTGCACTCACCATAACTAAAGCATACCGTCCGCACATGGTTGATGTCTTTTTGAGTCCACCAAATATCTTTAGAGATGGATGTTGAAGGATAGCGTTCACGGCATAGGTGCCTTCTTGTAAGATACACATGCACGGCGCCGTGTCACGTGCGGTCACCCATGACGAAATGTTGGCTTGCGACGAGATGTGAATGGTTATTATTATAACTACTGGATGAAATTATCGCCTAGCATCCAATGTTCAATGTCTTGTCGGCGAAAGAGTCTTTAGTTCAGAGATGAATACAAGAATTTCCTATGGTATCGCTATTGATTTAAATCTGTCACTCCGCCCTGTTCTGGTACTCCCACTCTATAGCCGTGATTCCCCTAAACCTTACGGCGAACTTTGCGCTTCAACGCCGTCTCCGAAGCCCAAGCATCCTCAAACAGTGTTGGCTTCTGCTTGACATCGCCCTCCCGGATACCCAAGCGGCGAACAACTTGGAAAGCGCCAGTACCTACCGACATTGTCTGGCCCATGATGATACATTCACTGACACCTTCAATTTGGTCTGTCTTCATGCCAGCCGCGGCTTCGAAGAGATGGTCTGGGGTCTTCTCAAATGAGGCCAGTTGCAGTACGCTATCGCGCATCTTCGATAAACCGAATCGTGTAATACCAAGGACTTCGCCCTTGTAAGTCATTACATCGGCAAGAAGTTGCATGTGTCGTGGATCGATACCCATGTCGCCCATTACTTCACCAATTTCGTCGGCAATGGTCGTTCTCGCAGCTTCAATGCCCAGCACATCCCGGCATTCCATGACGTTGTTGCTGCGAGCTTTTGTGCCAATAACTCCCTCAGTAGTCATACATTCCTTAAGGCCGTAGCCTTCAACCAGGACGGTATGTGTGTTCTGTTCTGACGTCTGAATGATCGCCCGCGTGGCTTCAGAATAACCTGAAATGGGCACGTTGGGAAGCGCTCGGCGCAAGAAATTAGCCCTCAGCAGCATGTCTCCGGTCTCGGCTGCTGCAGCTTTACTTCGTGCAGTTGTTCTCTTCGCCGCGGGGTCGCTGACATCGCGCACACGAACGATGATTCTCTCTCCATCAATAGACAAGTCGTCTCGCTGTACTTTCAGTTTGCGCTGCTTGCAGATGGCCTCGGCGATGTCATATGGTCCAATGCCCAAGTGCATGTCCGAAAGCGCGGTGGAATCGATTCGTAGAACAACGTTGCCTTCGGTAGTACGCCATTCATCTTCGACAAATCGCAGAACATCCGAGATATACGTTTTCTCGATGCGCCCCTTCACAACCCGTGCTGCTTCGATTTGCTCGTTGTTCTCTAACGGGCATGTAATGACCGGGGTACTGATAGCCTTGGATGCGTTGATGATTTCCTTGATTCGGGGTACACCCTGGGTAATACTCATACCAGCGACACCAGCAAAATGGAAAGTCTTGAGTGTCATTTGGGTACCTGGCTCACCAATAGAGTGGGCGCCGACAGCTCCGACAGCATGTCCAGGCTCAACATGCGCTTTCTTGTACTTCTCAAGACACATCTTGATGAAAAGGCGAAGGGTCGATAATGTAACCTTGGCGGTCCGGTCGGCGTGGTCTTGAGCCGTCGATCTGATCATTGCATCACCGTCAAATCCGGCAAGCTTTCTTACTCTCTCCAATTTCGACGCTAACCCTTCGACATGGCGTTCAATGGCCTTGAGGAAACCTCTCGCGCCCTCGTGCTCGTCAATGCCGTAATCAGTTGTATCCTCATAGTCGAGAATCTCATTGTGAAGTAAACCGCGCCTGACGTAGCGCCGTCGTTCGGTTTCTAGAACCGAGTCGCAGAAGGACCTGATCTCTTCTGGTGTCATAGAGCTCTCGGTATTGTCTACAGTCAAACTCTCTGCATGAGTCCAGGTTCGCTGGAAATGAACTGGCTCTGCTGAGCCTTCCATGTCCACAGGATCTAGCTTGTCCGCGCCAAACTGGAACTGGACAATGCCACCTCCAGATGTCCGAACAGTGTCATCGTATTGTGTAGACAAGTCCTCAAGCGACTTCATGAGACGTCGAGACATATAGCCGGTCTCGGCGGTCTTGACAGCAGTATCAACCAGACCTTCACGACCAGACATGGCGTGGAAAATAAACTCTGTAGGGAAAAGTCCAGTATAGAAGCTGTTCTTGACGAAACCTTTGGAGGGAGGTTGCCGAGCATTCTTGTGGAAGTGAGGAAGCGTTCGATCCTGGAATCCGTCCGCCACTCGAGAACCACCGATAATCTGCTGTCCGACTAGGGCGACCATCTGAGCCACGTTAATATCTGAACCTTTCGATCCAGACTTTGCCATGATAAGTGGAGCATTATTGCGACTCAGCGTGTCGACACAGTAAGAACCGGCCTGTTGTCGGACCTTACTTAGAATACCGGACATGGAGTTTTCCAAAGTCTGCTCCTGGTTGCAGCCAGCAGCTTTCTCGAGCTTTCCTGCCTTGAAAGTTTCAATCAAATCATCACACTGCTTGTAGGCGACGGCAACAAGCTTCTCCTTCTCTTGGTTCAGGGACTCAGTAGGGAAAACGTCCCCAACACCGATCGAGAAGCCTCGATTTGTTAATTGTCGTGCACAGAGTTTTGCCAGTCTGTTCATGGCGATGACAGCCTCATCTGGTCCGAAATCACGTAGGATTACGTAGAAGATTGAATCTTTTTTGCCTGTTCCGACGGTAGACTTGTCCATGCGGCCACACATCACTTCCGAGTTGCGAACGACAAGCCAGCCGTCGTTGGGATCCATATCGGGGCATTGGCCGGGTCGAGCTTTGTACGCTCTGCACTTGGCGTCAAGGTTGACTTTGACGGGTGAGTCCTTGTTTGGTCGCATCAGCATGCTGAACAACTGCTTTCCAGTCCACAGTGATTGAGGTGCGATGATGGCTGGCGGCGGCATATCCAAATGGGTCTTGCCATCCATCATGTGCATGCATAGGTAGGTAAAAGTCTTTCGATCAAAGAATCGATCCTTGCTACTCAGCAAGAACGCTGCTGTGATGAAATCTTGTGTTGCGGCGATGACGGGTTCGCCGTTCTTGGGTGTCGCCAAATTGTGCTTGATACCCATGAGATTGATGGCTTCAGCGCGCGCCTCTTCTGTTTGTGGCACGTGAAGATTCATTTCGTCTCCGTCGAAATCGGCGTTGTATGGTCCACAAACACACTCGTTCAGCCTGAAAGTCCTCCAAGGACGGACTTTGGCAAGATGGCTCATAATACTAAGCTTATGAAGGGAAGGTTGACGGTTGAAGAGAACAATGTCGTTATCCTCAAGATGTCGCTCAACGATATCGCCAAACTTGAGGTCCCGGGCTATGTACTCCCTGTTACCAAACTTCAGTGACTGTAAATAGCCACCCTCGTCTGATTTGATGACACGCTGGGCTCCAGGCCAGACATCCGGTCCGTTCTTAACGCATTGGCGCAACTTCTCAAGGTTGTGTCGCTGTACTCTTTCGGGGTACGTCAGGTTTTTGGCGACGAGCTGAGGCACTGCAACCTGATCGATACCAAGGTTGGGATCTGGAGAAATAACTGTTCTTCCAGAAAAGTCGACACGTTTTCCTGAAAGGTTACCACGGAAGCGACCTTGTTTGCCTTTGAGGCGTTGACAGAAACCTCTTGTAGCCTTGCCAAAACCGGGCTGCTGAAGGCCAGGAACATCACTGTTGACATACATGGCAATCTGTGTCTGGAGATATTCCCATTGCTCCATAATAGTCTGGACTGGAGAGCCCTTTTGCAGGGCAGAACGAATCATGCCGCTGACCCAGACAATGTCGGCTAACTTGGTCGTAATGTCGTCCTCGTTACTGGCATTGTCCTGGGCGACGGACGGCCTGATACAAACTGGAGGGGCCGGCAGGAATTGCCAAATAAACATCTCTGGTCGTCCTTCGGCGGGATCGAGACCCAGAAGCTCGCAATCGGTAGGGCTGATCATCTTGAAGAGATTGAGAACCCTGAGTGGATTGAGGTCCTCCATGGCCTTTCGAAGATGTTTATCGAGCTCGGGGTTCTCGCGTTTTGCCTCGTTGAACGAGTTATCGAATTTGATCTTGCTCTCGGGAGGTACCTTCTTGGCGGATGTTGACTTGTTGAAGGAAACGAACTTATCATGAGCGAGCTTAAGAACACCAATCTTCCGAATTTGACCGTTGAGAGAGCCGCAGTAAGGACAGGTTTTTATCTTCCGGCACTGTTCATTGATCTTTTTGCATATTTGCGTTCGTCGTAAATTATCGAGAAAAGGCCGCCTCAGTTCTTTGAGGAACTGCTGTCGTTCAGGTTCTTCGAGCAAGACTCGCCCACAGTCCTAGTACGACATTAGAATCCTGAGCTCGTCACATCCTGTTCTTAACCATACCTTGCAGATTTCTTGCAGAATGGACATAATGAAGCGGAGGTAGCCGACGTGGAAGGCCGGCAAAGGGAGGCGAACATGGCCAAAATGTCCATTGCAGTCCTTTAGAGATTCCTGGCACGTAGAACATCTTCCCGACTTACTCGAAGTACCCTAAGAGAATAAAAATGACCAATTAGAATGTTTCGCAATCGATGAGGAGCACCACTTACGAGTCGAGAGTCGAGAGGACCGTGGCGATACGGAGCGCGGTTGTTCTCAATGTCGTAGAGCAAACGGTCGGAAACCTCGAGAACAGCTTGGTTGGCGATATCCTGGTTCGATCTAGCAGGAGGGATTGAGTTAGCAACAATCCGCCAAATAAGATGGTGACTGTGTAGCCGCGCTGGGGAATACTTACTGGATACCAAACTTGATGCCCTTGAACCGCTTGGGCAGCTTATCCACAAGCTGCTGCTTGACGGGACTGTCTACAGATGCAGCGACCGCCATTTTTGTCGCGGAGAATTTAAAGTCTCAAGAGAAGAGCGAGTAAGGTATCGAAGCGTCGCGAAACGGCTGTAAGCTGGGGGCGTCGATCGGACGGAGGCGTCGACCTTGGGTTTGCGGGCACTCGGTTGGCACGGGTCGCGGGGTCTCAATCACAAGAAGCTCGAAAGGAAAGCTGCTTGGAGTTTTGGGTGTTTGCATGCGACGTACATGACCAGTGGCTCGAGGTCGCAGTGCAAAGGGCGATGTAGATAGCGGGAGTCGAGCAATGGAGTCGCAAAATTTCCATCGGCTGCGAAGAGGGACCCGAATGCTTTAGTCTGTCGTGCCCCACCATGCTGTCGACACGCGGGGTGGATGCCAACCACCCAAAAATGCCCGTCTAGGATGAATCATCCGGCGAGCGTAACCTCTTTGTGTTACTTGTACTTATTACTGTATACTTGGTTTCTCTGCCAGAGAACTTATCAGCTAAAAATAATCATTGATAATTCGTCTCGAAACATCTGGCTCACAATTATTACTCTTTGGTAACTTCCAACGAAGCTGGTTGTCATTGCATTTAATCAGTACCAGCTACAGTCTCTTGATGTGACGAAAAATTTCAAAGTACTCAACACTTCGATAGCTCGAGATGGTCTATACGCTCCTACGAGCATATTAATCATAAATCGCAGTTATAACTCCCTTGGCTCCATTGTGGCCCGCCTAGTCTAGATCTATTCTCTGCCTCTTGCTTAGTAGCTTAGCTTGACTCCTTTCCTGATACATCTTCAGGTTTGCTCCTCTTGCTTGAGCGGTTCGAAAGCAGCTGCGAGAGAACAAAATGGTTCACGTCCTCATCAGCCCAGTATGACATGTGTGATGCAATCGTATTGATTGGGTTGAAGTCCAAAACACTCCTATATTCGCTGTCAGTATCGGCTCGCTCTTGGCTTAAGCCAGCGCGCGTCACCATGGCCTCGATGAACAAGGTCACTTACTCTTGAATGCTGTAGTCAACACGACCATTGCGATTGAGTGCTCGGACCTTCGCTTCCTCACGTCGCATCTTGCGCGCCTTTCTATCTTCATCGGCTGCTGTCGGCGCCTCGCCGTCCTTGGATGGCTGGGCGCGACTTTTCTGGAACTTTGAGAACAAGGTCTCAAGCTCCTCATCAATCAGTGTCGGGTTGCGCTCGCCCGCACTTGAATCAGGTGTGGTGTTTCCGGCCGCCGAGTCTGCGAGCTTTTGCATGCGTGCGTCGGTAGCCTCTCTTTTCTCAACAACACTCGATACTTCCCGGCTTGCTGTTGCCTTGGTTCCTGGGACTTCAGACGCGTGGCCTTCTCCTTGGCTTGCGTTGGCCGTGATTCGCGCCACCTCCTCGCTGCTTAAGCCAAGAGACCGATTGAGTAGGTTGCTAGCAATGCCAGCGCTCAGACTCGACCACAACCCGCTTACACTCTGCCCGACTTTGGCTCCAATTCCCGTTAACCCTTGTGGTGCGACGTTGCCAAATATTCCTCTCTTAGTGTACGGCAGTAACTGAGGCTTCAAAGTCGACATAGACGGTGATATCAATGGCTCAAGGCGGTAACTGATGGGGTCTGATGGGTGGAAAATGTTGAAAAGCTGCTGGGCCTTTGGTGACGCAACAGAGGTGGGAAGGCCAGTCACCGGAGATATTTCTTCTGTTCCTGAAGCAAGAGGTGTTGTTCGCAGAACGTCCTCCTGAGCATCCAACCCTGGAAGCTTTTTGCCATTCCCTGCTAAGTTGCTATGTCTGGCCGCTATCGTTCTATAAGCCATGTTAGTAACACAATGGGGTGATTCGAAGAGATGGGGTAGGACTTACTGCCCCTTAAGCATCTGAAAGAGGCCGATTGGAGAACCTAAACAGAAAAACTCCTCCACTTTGAACTCCAGTTTGAGCTCGGAGTCCTTGGCAGGCGGCTCTGCACGTTCCTGGCCTGGCCAAAGTCGCAGGAGGGACTTTGGCTCTGTAGGTTGATCCTGTTTCTGTTGGCAAAGCAGATCGAAGAGAATGGCAGAACCCAAAGAATGACCCATCAAGTGCACTTTGCCCTTAAACTCTGGGTTTCGTTCCTTAAACAACTTGAAGATTCTATTGCACTCATTGAGCACGATCCTCGAAATCTGCGCCCTATACGAACTTTGATATAGTAGAACATCCAAGGCAAGGTCCGATATCAAGGAACGAGCAAATGCCACCCCTTCAATAGTTATATCATCTAGTGACGGGTCTATCAAGTTGTGCAAGTCAGTGGCGTCTCGATCGGTAAGGGTTGAGTTATAGGTTACTCACACTCATCCTCATCACCATCAATATCCCCCAAGTCACGTTCGCCTTTCTTCTCACGCTTCCTAGGAAAGTCTAAGAGATGCCTCCAGCATACTGGCAGAACCTGTACCCTGCAGTTGCCGGGCCCTGCCCCGAGCTCGGTGTTCAATGCCTTCAGATCTGCTGAATTGGCATAAACAGATTTGATGGTCTTGCGAAGGACATTGACATCGTGAACGAAATTGACGCTCTCCATTCTAGTGTTGGTTAGCCGTGATCAATGTTCTAGCACTACTTTCCCAAACCATACCGTAAACTGAGGAGTTGACCGATTCCGTGCGTCACGAGCACTAGGTGCTCTATTTCACGACCTTGGGTCTCACCCGCTTGCGCATTGTAGTCGTCCTGTATCTCTTGTTCTTCACGGCGCCGTATCTCCTCTTCCTTTTCAGCTTTTGTCTTTCCTTCGCCCTCAAGAAGGGAAGACAATTGTCGCTGGAGGGTTGATTGACGAGGATCTCTGTCCGTGCTGTCGCGTTCGCCATCTTGTATTGGCTCATCATGAGAGGCACGAGTAGAAGGCGGAGCCGATCTTCGTTTCAGCATCTTCTGTTGCTTTTCATCTAGCGACAGAGCTTGCTCGCTAATATCAGACCGGGACTCGTCGCCCTTGTCCTTTTCCGTGTCTTTCTCTTTGTTCTTGCTGGGTTCGGGATAGCCACGAACCAGTTTCACCCCGCTCATGTAACTTCCACCAGCGAACCTTTGGTAGACTGAAGAAGTCACCCAAGAAAGCATACCATCCGTGTTCAGGTAGGCAGTACTCGCATCATGATAGGTGGCCATGCTGTTCATGTATGTCCCAAATAGTCGATACGACTGAGGTTGAGCTTGACTACGAATGAGCGGATCTGTCGCGGAAGCATCGACGGTTTGTGGTTGACTGGCATGCTCTGCAGGCCCCTTGGATGTGGACCTTAGGTTTTCTCGCGACGCTTTTGGTGTCATATTCCTCCTGGTACCTGATGGGCTACGGTCTCTGGCTGGTAAACGGTTTAGTCACAACGTTGACACTGAACTGCGTTTTCACTTACTGGAATATAACCATGGCTTCATCTTAAGGTAGCCCTAAAGAAGTGGTTAGGTTGGATATAGAATAGGGACGGTCGTCTCTTTGTCTCCATACCTCTTCGAGTTGGGCGGCAAGGTTTTCCTCGCAAGGGCGCAGATTCGAGCCTTCATGATAAAACCAGGTTCCTCGTCGAACTGCCATAAATCAGCAAGAAGTATTGGGTAAGTAGCGTTGGAACAAACCGTCATAAACCGGACCAAGCCAGTAAACAGGCGCTAGCTCGCGGGTCTCAATATCGACGTCAAACAAGAAGTCCTCGTTTACTGGAACGCGAATGCCACACGAGTGGGGGTCGGAGAGTCCGAGTGCTTGTTCTGTTATATCGTCCGTTCCGTCTGCTTTGCGTTTTCTTGAGATCAATCCGGGGACCTGGCTTTTGGAATCCTCCATTTCTTCAAGTAGCTTTTGATATTCAGCCTCCAAAGCTTTCGAATCAGAAGAAGAAAAGGCATTGTATTTCTTTGGTTGCGTTGAAGGCTGTTCAGGTTGTGTCGACCGGCTCAGTCGAGGTTTCCGCTTGGGAACCTGCCATCACGGTCAGTCATGGCCTTTTTATGATGAAAGTCTTCTCACATCTACGGCGTGAAACCACTGAACTTTTAAAGGAGGGCATCCTGAAGGGTACGTTCGAAAGCTTTGGCCATACAAGTGAGTCGTGCTATGGTCGTCAGGATTAGCAGTAGCAGCAGGCGGGCGACTCTCCTCCTCTGGCTTGGGCTTCTCCTTCTGAGTGGGAGTCGCACTGCGGCTAGCAGCCCAAGGATTGATGGAATCGACTGCAGAGCTCAGATAGGATTTTTCAGCCTTTTTGTCGGCTGTCCCTGGTGCCATGGTCACGCTGAATGTCCGCGGCCATGTACTAGGGAAAGAGTTGCTTGAAAGTGATAGCACAGACCTCCGTAACAAGAGACGGTAGGCGAGTGATGGAGTTGAGAGGCGTGGGATAGCCAGCGCGATGTGTGGCTCACCAACGCCAAAAAGTCAAAGTACCTTGGTGTTCTCTCACTTTTGCGGGACGTTGTACCTATAATCGGGCGATCAGCATGTGTTTAATACGATGGTAGGAGGTATATTGATTGGATACCTTGAGATTAGTTGGTAAGATTACCCAGGCGGCACATGGAGATAGGTAGATAAAGCTGATTGCATAAAGATGTGGATAACAATGCAAGTCCTTACCACCACGAGGAGTCTCTCAAGCAACAGGCAGCATAGGTAGATGACTTACATATGTTCCACACGTTTCATGTGAAGAATGACGTGCCAAGGTTACTGGACGTCCCTGTGGAGGTGACGACACGGGTCACGTATCGCAAGCGTGTGCCTGATCTAGTGGGTCTCGATGCCCGTTCCTTTGGACGCCAGTAAATCGACGAGTCTACAACCTACCGAGATAAACTTGCAGTAGCCAATTTTATCTACCTACTGCTCGAACTTTTAGACTTCCTATCTAAACCTCTTTATCAGTTGAAGAGAACAGAAATCGTCTGGACCTAGTCAACCCGGTGCCTCGATAGCAAGACTGAGGCCAATAATACAGCCAGAGTTTTCAAGTCATAAATGCAATCAAGTCACTCTTTCAACAATTTCTCATAGCACATGTTTCTCAGAAGTTAATGCACAAATACTCTCTGTTCACGTGTGAGCCAGATCAATATTTCGGTTATACTGGGACCCTGATTATGAACTTGTTTGACACTAAACTAATCATGCTCACATTTCGCCTTTTTCTTCTCTGTCTTTTTCCTTTCAACGCCATTACCTCTCAAAATCATGTACCAGCCGCGAGATTTGTGCATTGATCCTACAGCGATAGTAAACCTGTTTGCAGTATCGACCCCCACTGTCCTTGCTGCTGCTGTGCGAGGTCGGCAGCTGTCCTGCCTTGGCCATCTCCTAACCCTCGAATGTCCTTCTCTTTAGTCACTGGAAGACGACCAATGCCTAGAGACTCAGCTACTGAACGAGCATAATCGGGAAGCGACGGGTCGGGAATTGTGGAACACAGCCACAGCAGAAGCCAGAGTGACTCTTCTTGCCCGTTCTCAATAGCCAGATGTAGCCCGCTCTTCATATCCGCAAGAGGATCCTGATACCTCACGAAGGATGCCAGGTCCTCAATCTCATCGCTAGCATCGCGAAGCAGCTCGACAATGCCGCCAACGTCGCCTTCGGCACACATGACGTGGAATGCGCGAGCTGGTCGCGCCTCTGGATGGCTCTCGAGGTATGCTTCCTCTGTGATGGATGGCAGAATATCCAGGTTTTCTTGAACACCGCCCTCGTTGGTGTATCTTGTGAGAATGGAGGCACCTTGGGGAGTAGAGAGAAATGTGTTGGTCACCGATGGACCAGCATCGTTGGCAGGCAGGTAGGTGCTGCAACTAGGGCACTTGAGAGAGAGTGCTATATCGGAAGACTGATCCAGCAGACATTGCCTGTTGCCTTCTTAGCCTGATATTCCAACTCACCAAGAAGCATTTGATGAGGAGCAAGCACTACAACGATCTAACCTACCAGTGGAAATGACAGCCGCAGGGTAACTCAAGGTCATCAGGAACTGATGAATCTGACGCGGAACTGGGACCTGCAGCGCTTGACGCCGCCCCAGCCTCATCGTCCACGTCGTCTTCGTGATCTAAGCGCAACACCAACGCCTCCTCGCAAACTTTGCAAAGAGACATCTTGGCAGACGAAAGATGATTTGTCGAGATGAGTCTGTCTGCAAAAAGTCAATAATTCGGTTTGACTCGATATTGAGATGACTGGTAGATGATTCCAGGTGGGCAATGACTTTTGCTGTGCTTTTTTCTTCTTTTCTCCACCAGAATTTCAACGCAAGATCCCCGCCATGCGAATAGAAGTAAAACACATGGAAATCAACCGAGTGAATGATAGTCTACGGTCTACGCACTGAGTGGGGCTTGGCTCTGATCCACGACAAGAGGTACGAATCACTTGGTCAGGCAGCGAGTTTCTTTATTAGGTCTTGGCCCAATAGATAATTCTAAGGAGGTGGTAGCCTACCTGAAGGAAAAGTGCTACCTAGAACAGGTATGCCTAAAGGCTTGTCTTGTCGTCAGCGATCATGGAGGCCTGGAATAAACCTGAACGAAGCAACCGCTGCAACCTACAGCAGCGCTGCACTGCCAGCTCAAAAGGCCCATTACATCACCGCTTTCGAACGCCAAAGAGGGAACGCTCTTTCGGCTGGAAGCTCCCCGCAGCTACTTTGTAAGCAAGTACTTTTTTGTGCACGCAAGGTATAACCTCTGCCTTAAGTGGGGAAGAGCTACTCTATTCCATATCGAAAATACACGACCTGCTGCGATCCGGAAGTACCCAAGCAGTGGGCTCCCCCACTTGTGCTCTGCCACCTGCAGACGGGGATTGTCCTTCTCCTGCCAGGTGCCCAATTCTCGCATCATCTTCTTCAACTCATAACAGGGACCATTGGAGCGCTTCTCCTGATCCTTTTCTTGTATCTCGAATTGCTTGTCGATTACAAGTTCCGACCAAGCACAGCGGCCTTCGTCCTCCTCAGCACCTTCCATCTATCTACGCGCCCCTCCACAGCGCCCTCAATCCCCCGCCATGAACGTCTTGAAACTCCAGAGGTCGGTCGCGCCGGATGTCGCGGGCTGCAATGTAATACTTACAATATTCTGACAGGAAGTTTCCTCAGTTTCAACAGAACGAGATTTTCGGCTTGTCCGATGCCTTCCAGCGACTTGATGTCGACGACAAGGGGTACCTTGACGAAGCTACCGCTATCAAGGCCACTCAACAGAGCGAAAACCAACCCTACGATGTTGTGCGCCAGGCGCTAAAGGAGGTCGAGCTTGACTCTTCACGGCGCGTTGAGCTCGAGGACTATGTTAGCGTTAGTTCTGGTCCTTCCTAAACACAGCTACATATATCATTCATGCTAACCTTTGCGTCGTCAGCTGGTCGCCAAACTCCGCGAGTCGTCGCCCGCTCAGAAGCGCATGTCCACAGGGCCAACTCCTTCCTCTGGGGGTGGCGGCGGTGGTGTGGTCGCGCAGCGTACTGGAGGCCACTCTTCCAAGGGCAGCGTCAGCGGAAAGATCCAGGTCCAGGGCTCCAATGCCAACATCACCCACACTATCAACGAGGATGAACGTACCGAGTTCACTCGCCACATCAACGCCGTGCTGGCTGGCGACGCCGACATCGACAGCCGGCTGCCTTTCCCAACCGATACATTCGAGATGTTTGACGAATGCAAGGATGGTTTGGTTCTAGCGAAGCTCATCAACGACAGTGTTCCTGACACTATCGATGAGCGTGTTCTGAACATACCCGGCCGAAAGATCAAGAACCTCAACGCTTTCCACATGAGCGAGAACAACAACATTGTCATTGAGTCCGCCAAAGGTATCGGCTGCTCCGTTGTTAACATTGGTGCTGGCGACATTATTGAAGTCAGGGAGCATCTCATTTTGGGTCTGATTTGGCAGATTATCCGACGAGGACTTCTCGGCAAGATCGATATCAAGCTTCACCCCGAGTTGTACAGACTGCTTGAAGAAGACGAAACTCTTGAGCAGTTCCTTCGATTGCCCCCTGAGCAAATCCTTCTTCGATGGTTCAACTATCATTTAAAGGCTGCTAACTGGTCTCGCACGTGAGTTGGCCTTGGTTAGGCAACTATTTTTCATTCAACTAACTATTATTAGCGTTAACAACTTCTCCTCAGATGTCAAGGATGGCGAGAATTATGCGGTTCTGCTCGCGCAGATTGGCCCTGATTACGGAGTTACTCGTGCCCCTTTGCAGAAGCAAGATTTACTTGACCGAGCTGAGGCAGTCCTTCAGGAAGCTGACAAGCTCGGCTGCCGCAAGTTCTTGACACCGAAATCTCTTGTTGCAGGAAACCCCAAGCTAAACCTGGCATTTGTTGCCAATCTCTTCAACAACCATCCCGCTCTTGACCCCATTACGGAAGAGGAGAAACTCGAGGTTGAAGATTTCGATGCGGAGGGAGAGCGCGAGGCTCGAGTTTTCACCCTTTGGCTTAACAGCTTGGACGTCCAGCCTGCAGTTGTATCTTTCTTTGATGATCTTCGAGACGGCAGCATCCTTCTTCAGGCTTACGAGAAGGTGATTCCTGGTTCCGTCAACCCACGTCACGTCAACAAGCAGCCAGCTCACGGAGGAGAGATGTCGAGATTCAAGGCCGTTGAAAACACCAACTACGCAATCGAGCTGGGCAAGCAAAATGGCTTCTCCCTGGTTGGAATTCAGGGCGCCGACATTACTGACGGACAGAGGACCTTGACTCTCGGCCTTGTCTGGCAGCTAATGCGCAAGAACATCACCATCACCTTGTCATCGCTCGCTCAAAAGCTCGGCAAGAGGGAGATCACCGACTCCGAAATGGTGCGATGGGCAAACGAGATGTCTCAAAAGGGTGGCAGAAACTCTGCCATTCGCTCTTTCAAGGACCCTGCCATCGGTTCCGGCATTTTCCTTTTGGATGTCTTGAATGGAATGAAGAGCAGCTACGTCGATTATGACCTTGTGACACCTGGACAAACCGATGACGATGCCTACTTGAACGCCAAGTTGAGTATCAGCATCGCCCGAAAGCTCGGTGCGACTATCTGGCTGGTTCCCGAAGATATTTGCCAAGTCCGCAGCCGTCTTATCACTACTTTCATTGGTAAGTCTTTACGCTCAAAATGCATTAACAGCAATACTAACTCTGGTTTTCAGGTTCTCTTATGGCTACTTACGAGAGAATGTAGATCTAGCTTGGGACTTGTTTGGCGATGGCGCGATCTGGAGATGTTGTCATTCATAAGCAGGAATACTGAATACTTTCATAAAAGCTCTTATCCATTTAGTTTCTATCTTATCAAACCGTGATGATCCCGTGCCAGGGTTAAGAAAAGCCCATTCCGTGCTACAATCTATGTAGGTATATCGTAACAAGCCTGCAGAGGTTGCAACGCATATCACAAAATACTTGTTTCACGGTAATTTCGTAGAAAAGGTCGAGTTCATCGCCAGATGACTTTCTGCCTTTGTATTAATCGCCAGTGGCTTAACTGAGCTAACTACCTATAAGAACTCCTTACAAACACTTTTAACAAGAGCGGTATTAAAGTATCAGATACAAACTGCATAAAAGACTGGGGCCTGTAAATATGCCTATCCAGAAGGTCAGGTTCCCTAGGGTTTTGCGTCCGCGAAGCCATTTGGTACGACTCAATCTCACCAGCTGTAAAATGAAGAGTCAGCAAGCCACGCTTATTTCCTTGAGGATGAGACTTACCGGCAGTTGACACATTTGCAGGAATAGAAGATAACCCCTCAGCTTCTTAAAAAGGCACCACATGACGAGCTCGTGAACACAAGCTGAGAGGAAGAATGTGATAAGAGTGGCTGTGTGTTTGTTGACCTTCAAGGTCGAGATAGAACTGTGATAGACATGCCGCAGAAGAAAGATGTGGACTGGCCGATTCCAGTCACGGGCAAATTGATCCCACGAAACTGAGCTGTATGTCAGTTTACAGTTTTGTGACGATAGATTAGGTGACTTACCGCTGTTCCACCAAGCGTCATAAAAGCTTCGATCCGCAAAATATGTCAATTCAGCCAGGATGTTCAGAATGGTCTCCCAAATGAGGTACCAGACAAGCTGCACAAATTAGCACACGTCGTATACAGTCTAATGCCTTTTGGGTTTTCGTACCAGGTATTCCATCATGAAAGGGAATATTAGATCAAGTAAGAGCCATGGAAACTCCTTGAACCTGCCAGATAGTGGCACACTGTTGTTTTTCATTTCAACCGTCTTCATCACAACAGGGTCTATATTGTGTTGTTAGTCTTGGCGTACATTGAGTTTCTGACACAAGGTATCTTACATATAGCGTACTGAGAGACTTGGACCATGACAAACAAGACGCCAATCATTGCTGCCAACTTCTCAAATACATACGACCAGCTGATAGAGTCGGATCGTGGGTATTCCAATTCGTATACTAGAGTCGGTAGAGGAATCCACTTGTAGTGGTCAATGAAGGACAAATTGTTCGGGTATGCTTTGTCCACAGTGGTAGCGGTTCCCTTTAGCTCGTCCGTCATGGCATCTATCTCCCATTTCATGAGACGCTCGAAAAGAACAATCTGCTCATCGTCCAGGGGCTCACCCGAGGCGATAGCCCGTGAGATCTTGTCAATGTCGCTTTCTTCCTGATCGGGCTGTGCTGAAATAGACTTTCGACGATGTTCAGCGGAGGGGGCAGTGTTGAGGTGCTGTGTCGAGATGGTTGATGCTGAGGGCTCCGTTTGCGAGGGAGTCGTGGCTGGATCAACAAGATCGAGCTGCTTAAGCTTCTTTGATATCATAGCACGGCGCTTGTAAACTGTAGAGAGGTGGCCGTTGTAGAAGGCGTAAGAGTGCTGCTTCATCAACATGACGATGCCATGTAGCACGAAGAATACGGTATGAGTCCATGGCCAGTCCCGCCATAGAGTCAGTCCAACAACACCCGCGAGGAAGCTCGTCTGCCATAGCTACACAAGAGTGGTTAGTAAGTATATATCATCAGATTGGCTTGTTACTCACATTCTGAATCACCCATCCAGCTCCGTTCCAGTTTAGATAGTTGGCATATACGAGGCGCTGGATTAACCAAGTCACCGCTGTCAGGGCACACATGATACCATCAGAGAG
The DNA here is from genome assembly GCA_013623665.1 of Fusarium sublunatum. NCBI lineage: Eukaryota > Fungi > Ascomycota > Sordariomycetes > Hypocreales > Nectriaceae > Fusarium > Fusarium sublunatum. The sequence continues at coordinate 17,332 of JABFFF010000183.1, forward strand.
CAAAAGGACAATCACTAAATCACAGTTAGTTTGTTCTCTCCAGACTTGAAATATAGGGAGCTCATACCATCTCGATGAAACATAGTCTTCATGATATCGCTAGCTCCAAAAGGGTTTCCATATACCTGCCAGTTCTGGGCAGATATCTTGAACACAAAAAGAGTGACAGCGAGCCAAAACAACGTATAGAATCCATGAAAGGGGTTGTTTACAGCAGATGGATTGTGACGATCAAACGCTGAAAACTGGCGAGTGAAGACAAGATCGGCAAATTTGCGTTGTCGACGCTTGGGAGTGGTGGAATCTTGTGACCGTTGGGAGCTGTCTTTTAGTAGTTGCTGCAGGCTGTGGTCTTCATCAGAGACCACATGAATGCCTGAGTCGCGGCGGTTAAGACGGAATTGAGGCTCATGCTGAAGCCTCTCGAGTTCTGCAGTGGATAAAGAGGGTGTTGTTACTTGTGGGCGAACACGGCTGGCATAACGATGCCGAACAACAGACGGGTCTGTTAGGATCGGCCGAATATTTTCTTCATAGTCCTCTTCGCTAGGAGTTTCAGAGCCAAACCCGGCATTGGGACCATCAATTGTCATGCCGGCAGCTCGCAGAGCGTCGCCAAGGGACCTTGGCGTTGGTCGTTGGATTTCCGGCGCCAGCTCCCGGCCGGAATGCAGGGGGGTTCCGGGAGCGAATGGAGAAGCCATAGTTTATGGGAGACCCAACCTAGAGGGCTTGAGGTAGAATGTTTTTAGGTTGATACTTGAGTGGGATGGAGCGGCAATGTTGATTAGGTATTTAGTTAGCCCTGTTGCGGCCCGTCTTTGCGGATTGAAGAACACAGGACAAGAGCAGATTTTGAAAGAGAAAGAGGCTTGATAAATACACAGAAGATGGGAGGAGAGGCACAAATAATGGGCCAACAGACGGCACTGGGCTCTTTGAAGATTTATAAATGAGTCTGCCATATGGATCTCACCGGATGCAACGGGCTGACGTTCAAGCATAAAGCCGGCTTTTGAGAACCTACACGGGCACCGGATGTTTGCTGGGCCCGAGACTGCCGTGTTGAAAGACCAAGTAGTTAGATTATGTATGCTTATTTTGATGCCGCGAGTAGGGCTTGTAAGACTGATTGTAAGACAGAGCAAAACGTCATTCTGGTAAGGATTTCAGCCTCCAGACCCTGTCGAGAGGTGGATGAGGCTTACACACGGCGGGACGCTCGGAGGGGTCCAGCGATAACAAGCCGATGAGTAAACGGCACCTCAACCTACCGGGATTTCATACTCTCGGCAATTGTTATTTTTTTTTTTTTTTAAAGGCATGCGCAGTTATTTTCCCTTGTTTATGACAGGACTTACTAACACATTTTTTTCTCAACATGTACGGTAACGTGTTTCTTAGCGAGCAATATGACCTCATATGCTCGCTCTACCTCTCTCTCTCTCTCTCTCTCTCTCTCTCTAAAACAACTCCACAGATCCTCTGAACCTCGCATCGGACTCCGGACTTGAATTGCTGCCGAAGCTTCACATGCTGAATAAAGTAATATACAACCATTTTAGTGTGCAATAGAAGTGCTGGTGGCGGAAAGAGCAGACACTTCTGGTTCTTCAATGCAAGCGGTCTTTTTCAACTGCACACTTGACATTACTCACGGATACGAACAAAGATATGCTAAAACAAGGCTGAAGCTGTTGCCAGGGTGGGAAATTCACCCAGTGTGGATCAGTGAAACCAAACAAGTTCATTGGTGCGACCAGCTTGTATTATGTCAGCATTCAGCCTCCAAATTTTACCTCGTGACCATGTCGACAACTTCGATACCAATTACGGTTACACCATCATCACGCTTCCATCAATCTCCGTCTCTCCCCATCAATACTTGGAACTGCTGCATCGGTATCCTCTTCTTTCAAACACTTAGCAACTTCTACTGGGAATATTCGACAATGTCTCGCGGCGGCACCACTCTTTACGTGACCGGCTTTAGCCACGGCACCCGCGCTCGCGACCTCGCCTACGAGTTCGAACGGTATGTCAACCTCGCCCACGCTCACGCCCACGCCCTCGTCCACGTCCACGTCCTATCGTTTTCGCGCGCGCCTTCGTCCGTGTCCGTGCCATAGGTTGGGGACTCTTTTTTTACCGGTCTCCTGCCTAGGCTATGATGCCTCGCCGTCCATCGTCGTCCTCGCGCCATCGCCCTCTCGTTTCCGCTCGCGCCCACGTCCCCAGCACTGCCTTTCCCTGTCTCCCCACGTTCGTCGATTGGACTACTTGTCCAGTGCGCAGTCGCTTTTCGTCCGAGCCGACGCGGAGTCTTTCGAGATCCGGCGCGTGAATGCGCATGGCATTTCATGTTCAAAAGGGGGCCTCTATCGGCGTTTTGCTGTGTTACAGTATGTTCTCGTTGTATGCTGACAATTGAGTGAATAGCTATGGCCGCCTGGTTCGCTGCGACATTCCTGCGCCTAGATCTACGTCCAGCCGTCTGTAAGTTGGGGTTGTCTCCTTGTTACGCGACCTGACTGACATTCTGCCAGCTTTGCCTTCGTTGAGTACGAGGACCGACGTGACGCTGATGATGCTTACCACGAGATGCACAACAAGCGCATTGGTCGTGACGATATCCTAAAGATTGAGGTATGATTCCCGATTCTAGAGCATTCGGGCAGATGAGCTGACATTGTTCCAGTGGGCCCGCACTCCCCCTTCTGCCTCATGGCGCTTTGAGTCTGGCCGCGATCGGGACCGACGTGGCGGCGCTCGCTCTCCTCGTCGCGGACGTTCTCCTTCCCCCCGCCGCAGCACTCGCGATTATTCTCCTCGCAAGGACGAGCGCAGAGATCGTGACCGTGACTACGACCGAGAGAGCCGTCGTGACCGGGACCGTTCCCGCAGCCCTGACCACAGGTACGATTCTTCTTGTCGATTCTTGTAACCGTGCTAATATAGTTTTACAGAGACCGTGAGCGAGACTCTAAGGATGACCGTGATGACCGTGACCGAAGGGAGAACGGTACCAATGGCGATGAGCGCAAGCGTATGTTCCACGACGTCTATCTTCTTTGATCTGTGCTCACATCATATACAGCAGTTGACAGCCCTCCTCCTGCGCACGACGACCTGGATGTCGCCGAGTAAGCATTTCGTTTGCAGAGCTGGAGGCACCCGCCATTTGTTGCCGGGCTTCTCAAGCAAAAGTTTATGTTTTGTGGGTTGGGGATCGTTTCTTTCCTCTCACTTGACAGATACAACGTGTAATATTGATTGAATGACCCAACCAAATGTATGGCAACGTATGAGAAACTACGGAAGCCATGTTGGGTCGGGTATGGGTAACCTACTATAGTTTTCCGAGACTGATGGCTTTCGCCGCGGCGCGTTTCCTTTGGACGTCCTTTTTTCGTAGGTAGTTTAGACTGTTTTGTTGTAACATGATTCGGCGCAACGGGTCAATGATCTGGGCTGTATCGCTTGAACTTGTCGATCCTCCATGCAGTGAGTTGGCCGCCAATAATGCTCAGGTGTGATTATTTGACTTGGAACTGGTTCCATTCATGCGGTTGGAGCTAAGTATGTAAGGTCTGGACCAGTTACCATGCAGGCTTCAATCGTCTTGGACCTAGTCGTTCCCTTACCCCTGTGTCTAGCCCAAAGGAGCGTGATGGCTGAGCGCATGGCTACTTTACAAGCCTACGGCGATGCATCACAGATTCTCAGCTCAAGACCTGCAAGCCAAGGGGTCTCCTGTCCCCTTTTCTTGCCGGCTGGACTAAATCACGGGGGTAGCGGGTGAGGTCCTTCTTGGGGACATCACCATTACGAGGCCATGACATTCATGGTAGTATATAAAACCTCTGGTCCGCGTGGTCGCTGGAACATCTGCCCAGTGTCATCTGCTCTCAACCTACCCTGTAGCTGACCAAGAGCCTGTCCTGGCTGAACGGCAAGGCCGAGTTTTCCCCTTTCCCCTCCCCCACAATTACGTTCCAGGACCAGCTTCTGCTTCTCCCGAATTGAAAACCGGGGGGGACCACGCGCGCTCCCCGAAGTCATCCGCATCGCCGGTTCACGCGCCCACATTCGCTTCCTCCTTGACAGCACCGATCCCGTCTCTCATCTGACGACATCTTCTCCTCATCTCATCACCGGTCGATATCGTTCTGTTCAAATAAAACCTCTGCCGTGCTGTTGACGATCCGGTTCATCGACTACCCGCCCGCACGCCTTGTCGTGTGTCGGTTCCGGCGCAGACGTCTCCCGTTCTCCACCGATGGTTACCGACAGCCTATTCTCACATCTTACTTTCAGCATGCTATCGCTACCCTTGGAACCACAGTAACAATTGGAGACATCACCGCTCGACAGAGAAGATACAGATCGTGGAGACGCGCCTCTCTCGAGTCTCTAGGCTGCCCGCCACAGTCGCAATCGACAGCTGAAGCCGAGCAACCACTAAACCAGGCGCCTCCGACAAAGACAAAGCCCTGTCTTGAAGCCAATTGCAGCCGTGTCTCACATACGACGCAACGACGCAACGACCTCGCCCGTCACCATGTCCACTGTATGTCGAACATGCAAGCGATTGTCGATCTCTATGCGATTTTTAGGCATGATCGTTGCCGCAAAACCGTTGCTAACTCAAGCATCCTAGTCGCAGCCGGACATGGTCAATTCGGCGGCCGCCGTGGCCCCGAGCCGTATGATACAATTTCAAGAGAGCATCTCTCAGCCAGTTGTCGCCGCCTTTTGTGCCGGAGGTGTCGCCGGCGCTGTCTCCCGAACCGTCGTATCCCCCCTTGAACGACTCAAGATCCTCATGCAGGTCCAGAGTGTCGGACGAGATGCGTACAAGCTTTCAGTGGGCAAGGCCTTGATCAAGATGTGGAAGGAAGAAGGCTGGAGGGGGTTCATGCGAGGCAATGGCACGAATTGCATTCGCATTGTCCCATACTCGGCTGTGCAATTCAGCAGCTACAATTTCTACAAGCGGGTGCGTAGCCTTTACAGCTTCAACTCGATTTCGCGCACGTGAGACTGACAGAAACACAGAACATATTCGAACGCTATCCAGGGGCCGATCTATCACCGTTCTATCGCCTTGTCTGTGGCGGTATAGCAGGCATAACCTCCGTCTTCCTCACATACCCTCTCGATATAGTTCGGACGCGGCTATCCATTCAATCTGCAAGTTTTGCCGAATTAGGAGCCAGACCAGACAAACTACCCGGCATGTGGACGACTCTGGCTCAAATGTACAAAACTGAGGGCGGCATGTCCGCATTGTATCGAGGCATCATTCCTACTGTCGCCGGTGTGGCGCCGTATGTAAGCCAAGACTTCAGCCTGCAATCGCCTATACGACTCTTTGGACTGACATGAACTTTGTAGGTCGGCCTAAATTTTATGGTCTACGAGTCTGCCCGGAAGTTCCTGACGCCAGAGGGAGAACAAAACCCCAGTGCGACCCGCAAGTTGCTCGCTGGTGCTATCTCTGGAGCTGTCGCACAAACCTGCACATACCCCTTGTAAGTAGTTGGATGCTTTGGTATGTGTACGATGACTTTGCTGACGAGAAACAGCGATGTTCTACGGCGTCGGTTCCAGATCAACACCATGTCAGGCATGGGCTACCAGTACAAGGGTATCACAGATGCGATTCGGGTCATTGTGATGCAGGAGGGAGTCAAGGGTCTCTACAAGGGAATCGTGCCCAATCTTCTCAAGGTTGCTCCCAGTATGGCATCTAGCTGGTTGAGTTTTGAGATGACGCGTGACTTCCTGGTCGACCTGAGGCCCGATACTGAGTCACGCTCCCTATGATTTTATATAAGTATGTGAAGATAGTCTGTATGACGAAGAATTTTCTAGAGCATGGTCATTTGGCGGAACGGAAAAGAACAAAAAGGAACAGGGATTGGCGCGATCATGGGAGATGAAGGGCTGCTAGATTTGTACAATCATATTAGTTGGAACAATGGCAAACCTGAGTACGAGGTTGCCGCTAGACGACGTGGAGGGAGCGTCGTAAGAAATATTTAATAGTAGGATACCAGACAGGGCATTGGAAGCAATAGACAAGAGCCATTGTAACTGGCATCGTTTATGTGTTATGATGTGATAACATTATGCAACAGAAATGCCTCCACATTGAATGCTGACTGAATTCATCTGTCTTGCATTTGAAGCTCGCAGGAGGTGAGTTCGGTGTAGCACGAGGTGACCGGACTAGGCTAGCGTAAAAGATCACCTTGATTACCCGATGCGGCAAGTGCCACTCCCACTGAGAGTCACGAGATATAGGGCACATAGCCCAACTGCCGCACTGTACCGCCCTCAATCGGCAGGCGCAAAGTGGGAGACGCCCCACCAACCCATAGCCAATTTTTCGAAAGGTGAAAGAAGTGTTGTCCGACGCATCCACCTCCATACCCAGCATCGCCAAATTTCACAGCGACAACCGCCGCCATGGGTACGTGAAGCACTTGAAATTCAGCCTCTGTATGCGAGTAGAGAAGAAGCGTGCTTCTGTGCCTCCTTCTTCTCTGCGACCAAGGCACCATCTTGTTCGCGAAAGCGCAAGACAGAGTCGCCCGTTGATGAGCATGCGTGAACCAAATGGCTGACGATGGCTTCACCCTACAGGTATCGATCTCGACCGCCACCACGTCAAGGGCACTCACCGCACTGCCCCCAAGAGCGACAATGTCTACCTCAAGCTCTTGGTGAAGCTCTACCGCTTCCTGTCCCGTACGTTTTGAACCTTCGCCTGCGACCGCACAATTTCGAACGAGAACACGCGAGCTAACCAAGAATTAACCCATTCAGGCCGAACTGACGCTTCCTTCAACAAGGTTGTTCTTCGACGTCTGTTTATGTCCAAGATCAACCGCCCCCCCGTCTCCCTGTCCCGAATTGTCGCCAACATCAACAAGGAGGGTGAGAAGCGCACCGTCGTCGTTGTTGGCACCATCACCGACGACAACCGACTCCTCGAGTTCCCCAAGTTGACCGTCGCTGCTCTGCGATTCACCGCCACCGCCCGTGCCCGCATTGTCGCTGCTGGTGGTGAGGCCATCACCCTGGACCAGCTTGCTCTCCGTGCCCCCACCGGAAGCAACACCCTGATCCTCCGTGGCCCCAAGAACGCCCGTGAGGCCGTCAAGCACTTCGGCTTCGGTCCCCACAAGCACAAGGTACGATCATTTGCTAGCTATTGCTTGGTGACATTTTCTAACCCCCATTACAGAAGCCCCTTATCGAGTCCAAGGGCCGCAAGTTCGAGCGTGCCCGTGGCCGAAGACGTTCGCGTGGTTTCAAGGTCTAAGCGGCTGGTTGGTGAAAATTATTGGCCTGGGACGGAGTTTGGGCCAGTTTATGAGGCAAATGATGCCGAACTTCGGCTTGCAAATGGGTCTTGCATGGAATTGGCGTGCCTAGGTATCACAAAATTCTACAATGAACTTCTCGCGCATTGCTGCCGTCATGATGGTACAATCTTGCATGTGATTGAGAACAGCCTCTGCTCAGGCAACATGTATCTTACAGATGTTGTCATCATAGAATCCTACACCCCGTTGGACTTGATGATACAAAATGTCTCCCTTCTAATCCTCCACATCTGTGGGCGGCTCTATCGTGACACCAGCTTTTCTTCGTAGTCCAACAAAATACGCCTCGCGGCTCTCCTATATAGGGGGTTAGCATATCCTAACAAGCCATGATGGGGTTTGCTCGATAACTGCGCCTACCTTTCTCGATGACTCGGGTTTCTCCCTAAACACCTTGGCGAAAAGCATCTTCAGCTTCTTCTCGAAATCCTTATCTTCGGGCCCCTGATAATACTTGCAGACAAAGTGTCCGCCAGTTCTGAGGGTATCACTAGCAAACTGAAGAGCAGCAGTGCAGAGGTCCTTGAAGGTTCAGATGTCAAATAATGTCTTGGACAACAGAGTAAAGGACATGACTTACCATACTTCCGGCGTGGTCTCGAAAAGCGTTGCCGCTCGTATTCATCAGCCTATAATAGGGATTACTCAAGGTGTTCACGTTATAGCCTGAAGTTTGCTCCCAGGGTGCTGACATGTCACTTAGAACAACCTGAGCCATTCATTGTTAGCGACCAGGACATGATGCTAATCAACACGAAGGAGAAAGAGTCAACAAACATCTACAAGACGTTTTTTTGATGCATCTGGCTCAGAAGCTGGTGCCTCGTCTCGGCTTGTATGTCGTTCCATATCGAGGTAGCTTGGTCGATCATATGCGGTGCTCCCTTCTATATCAGAGCTGCTTTCCTCGTCGAATTCCTGGACAGGAGGCGGCCGTCGATGGTTTTCGAGAATGAAATTCTTGACCATTTCTTGTACATTGGGTGAGAGAAAGTCGCCCTGAAACGTTGCTACACCACGCGGCGGCTGGGCTGGGATGAGGTCGATACCAATGACTTTACCGTTTGGCTTTGTCTTATCCAAGGCGACCTTTGGGAGTCAATTGAATTATGGAATAATGCAGAGTCAGATAGACTTACCTGTGACCAACTGCCTGGTGCATATCCCTGAGAAGGATGAGTTCAACAGGTTCTGCATTGTGTTGCTGCTTCAGACATAGAAACTCACCAGGTCAACCACTGTCAGGCCATTTCCTTTGAAAAGCCTGTATTTTGAATCCATCTGCTCGTATTTTCAGCCCTGTATAAAAAGTATTCTTGCCGCACAGGAGAGCACATACCTCCAAGAGCTTGAAAGCTGCTCGACTTTTGAGTCCCTGGACCCTTGCATCTCGAGCGTACGCATCACGACCCTGACGCTGCTTCCAACGAGAGCCTGATGATGACCAGCGAATTGATGACGCTACTGATGGCGAAATTAAAAAGGAGGCGCCGAGTTGATGGGCTTTACTCGAGAGACATGAAGCCAGTCGAGTATTCATCGTAGTAGCTAGTGACGAGGCTTTCCAAAGCCGAGTGTCTCGCAAATAAAGCTCCTTGAAAGTCGCGACAATGAGGTCAAACAAATAACTGGATAAACCTATATTCCCGTTGTCAATATGATGCGAGAAATGTTTGATAATGGAGAAGAGTTGAGGTGCTGGTATTGGAAGTTTTCAGCGAACAAAAACTCAACTAACCTATACCTCCCGTGAGCAACCTAGGCTCAACTTTGTGTGAACGAGCAGATTTTGGCTTATCATATTTCAACAAATACTCTTGTAGTTAATATACTGCGAGGAAATGACTCGATCTTCAATTTACAACCCTTACGCCATTGCCTAGTACCCATAACCCAACACTACCGCTACTTGAGGTAACAATCAAATTCGAAACGCCAGCCACGCAATGCCATGCCCATGTCCAGTTGTCAAGATAACCAACCACACAATCGCTAATTTCCTTTAATGCAGGAAACTAGCACCAACTCCTCGCCTGTCCTTCTTCAATGGCGAAAACGACGCTCCCCCAAAGGCGTTAGAAACGCCACCCAAGGGTGCCTTGAGTCGACGCCCAGGTCCCATCTGTATCTTTGCTGGTCTCGGCACGGTCTCAGCATCGTCATCATCATCGAAAAGGGTCTTGTTTCCACCGCCCAAGACCTTGCGCTTCTTCTTGTGTGCACCCATAACATCATTCTTGAGATCCAAAGCGTGTGCGGGAGGGTTCATTGCGTGAAGCAGCGGCTTCTTCTTGGCTTTTCCAACAGGTTCAGCTTGCACATCGTCAGCCTCGGCTTCTTCGCTCACAATGTCGAGCTTGTTGGAGGCCTTTGTTGCTTTGGTCTTCCTCTTTGGCGCAACAGGCATATTCTTCTTGGCCGTGGGTGCATCGTCAAGAGCCTTCCTTGGCCTGCCTCGAGTTTTCTGCCCCTTTGGCTCTGGTACCTCCTCTTCAGCGACAGCAACTTCATCGTCATCATTTCCAGCTGACTCTGGGGCCTCTTCGATGGGTTCCATGGATACCGAGTCGCCCGCCTCTCCAACATCTTCCTCCTGGGGTGCCACGGGCTCTCGGGCATCCGCGCCCTTTCCAGTTGGCGAGTGAACCTCGCTGAGCTCGTCTGACATGTCGTCTGATACATTCTTTGTGCGATTCAAGAAAGGGGTGATGGAGAATGTCGACTTCTCCCCAACCAATGCGCGCTCAGCGCCTCGTTTCTTAAAGGGCCGCCTCAGAGTCGCTTCATCCGGGCCGGGGGTGCCGATGCTGATATCCTCCAAGCTCATATCCTGCGCACGCCGCTTTCCAGTGGGCTGTTCCTTCATGGAGACACTCTTCTTGCTGGCTTTGTTGTTGGCTGCCGCCTTGCGAGCTTCTTCCAATTCAGCACGGCATGATTCCAGCTCAGCCCGTGTGTCCTTCAATTCCGTGTGTGTCTTCTTCATCTTGCTCCTCATATCATCAACCCGCTGTTCTAGCCTATCGTATGCGCCACGAGCTTCCCTGAGATCTCTGGTGTGCTCCTTTTTAAGCTTCTCCAACTCTCTTTTGGCTTCGTCCAACTCTTCTTTTATATGATCATTGTCGTGGTTCTTTGATTGCATGCGCTGCTTCGACCTCTTCTCGTTTTCGAGTTCGAGTTCGACCGAACTCAGCTGGCGCTCGAGATCCTGCTTCTGGGCGACGACGGCGCGGTGAGTTTCGAGTTGCGATTTGAGGTGATTAAGTTCGGGCTGAAGCTGATCTAGTTTGTGGCTGAGGGCAAGCTTCTCCTGCAAGACCTTGTTTGAATCTTGTCTGAAGTCGTTCAAAGAGTCGATCTCGGTCTGGTTCACTGTCAGCTGACTGCACGGATATAGTCTTCTGGCTATTTACCTTGAGGGCTCCCAACTCATTACCCTGTTTTCTGAGTTGCATATCTTGAGCCTTGAGCTTCTCCTTGGTCTCGGCAAGCTCGGCATGTGCATCCTTTCCTTGCTTGGTGAGCTGCTTAACGAGAGCATCTCGTTGGACCAGTCGATCCTTGAGCGTCGCATTCTCATCGCGCAGCGTCAACAGGCGAAGCTTTAGTAGACGAGCTTCCTCGTCCCGGTTTGTTAGGTCCATCTGGTGGACACTGCCTTGGTGCTTGAGCTCAAGTTCATTGATACGAGCAACGCGCTGCAAGGCTGTAGTCAGTATTGAATCTCGAACGGTTGAGTATCGATGGGCGCGTAGCTACCTCGGAGGCCCTGGCCTTCTTCATTGCTAATGCTGTACTCAGAACGAGTAGATTGTGATGACTGTACGAAGAATGTCGAGACTGAAGCCTTGGTATATGCAAAAGGCTAACTCAAGCAGATGACATGAGAATCGGGATATGTCGAGGTGGGATGAATCAACTGGCCGTTGGGTGTTTTCCTAGATGGGCGAGTAAACATGATGCTGTATTAGGAATAGCGCGACAGCTATTGACAGGTCAGCTCACGTGATCGTGACCGCCCAATGACGCTGCCTGTCCCCCACACCCGACCAAGATTAGGTAAGGTGCTTTGCTTAGGTAGGTCCAGAGGCCACCTCAGCTTCACCTCGATAGCTCCGCCAGGTACTTGTGAAGTGGTATAGCAGTAAAGTAGTAGCTTCGATAGTCTACTACTCAGTTGCACATTTCGGCCAATTGGCCCTCATTCTTCTCTCGCTCTCTCTCTTTGCAGCTTCACCACTACCATGCGTTTCTTTTCCTCTCTTCTTTCCTTCGCCCTGCTTTCGACAGGTGTCGTGGCCGCCAAGAAGTCCTCGGCCGAGCGATTCAACGAGTTCCATGCTAAACAGATCTCGACGCCCATCAAGCTCAAGGAGTCTTCCTACAGGTCCTTGACCACCGCTCCTCGCGACTACAGCGCTGCTGTTCTTCTCACTGCCGCCGATCCACGGTTCTCCTGCCAGCTCTGCCGCGAGTTCCAGCCTGAGTGGGATATCCTGGGCAAGAGTTGGGCAAAGGGTGACAAGGCCGGCGATTCTCGACTGGTCTTTGGCACATTGGACTTTACTGATGGCAGGGAAGTCTTTGTGCAGGTATGAAGCTCCCAAATCTGAAAGCATACTTGCGTATCTAACTCCAATTATCTAGCTCGGTCTCCAAACTGCTCCTGTCCTGCTTCTCTTCCAGCCCACCACTGGCCCTCATGCTTCGGCTAAGCAGGAACCTCTGAGATATGACTTCAACAGCGGGTGAGTGACCTTAACTCCCAAATCATTAGGGACAAGCATTGACCTGTTGATATACAGACCTGCATCTGCTGAAAAGGTTCACGACTGGCTCTCCCGACAGCTGCCCGACCGACCTCATCCTCCCGTTAAGCGACCCGTCAACTGGATGCGATGGATTGTCGGCACCACTATCTTCCTTGGAGTTGTCACTCTAGGTGTGGTGGCTTATCCCTACGTGCTTCCCTTGATCACCAGCCGCAACCTCTGGGCTGCCATCAGCCTCATCGTCATCCTCTTGTTCACCAGCGGACACATGTTCAACCACATCCGCAAGGTTCCTTATGTCGCTGGCGACGGACGTGGTGGTATCAACTATGTTGCGCCTGGCTTCCAGCAGCAGTACGGCCTGGAGACGCAGATTGTTGCTGCGCTGTGTATGTCTTTCCTTGATGCTGTTGGCTTATTACTCTGTGCTAATCTTTGTTCCAGATGGTGTCTTGTCATTCTGTGCCATCGCTCTCGCAATCAAGGTCCCCCGTGTCGCGGATGCCAAGACACAGCAGGTGGCTGTTATTGCAACTGGCGGCGTCCTGTTCATTGTCTACAGCTTCCTGCTTAGCGTCTTCCGTATCAAGAACGGTGGTTACCCGTTCTCTCTGCCACCCTTTATGTAAGAGGTTATGAGATTATAGACCAGGACTACCTTTTACAGCTTGCTGGGATTGTTAAGGTGATACATAGCAGGATTTGCTGAGGAGCGAGGTCGCAATTAGCTGAGAGTATACTTGGCTTGTTAGGAGGTGAGGTGGACAAAAGCATGGTGTACAATATTACCCAAATAGGCGTTTGCTTAAACGGCTCACAGATAGCATGGCAAATTTCATATTTTTGAACATAGATCCTTTGGCAACGTACATCACATGATTCGTCACTTTATGCTCCATGCGATTGAAAGACCATCAAGTATATCGAATTACAGCAACAGGACAAGGCAAACTACAACAACACATCACTGGTCACCACGACATGACATGACATGTTTTAAAACTCGAGTTCTTTATTGGAGAACAAAAGGATGAATCCCGGTAATTTCAGGGGCTGCCTATAACCAGCAAATGCGTTATGCCCTCGTCAGATTTGTAGTCGCCCCCCTTCCTTTGCATCAATAAAGACCAAACGAGGAAAGCCAACCATTTGACGCCCCACCAATGATCTACCTTCTTCCGCTCGCCTCCGTCACCACGCCTCTTCTTTTTTAAGGGTAGAGCAGTTTATGCCCTCGACATGACACCCCAGGCACGGATGATGTTGTCAGTGTAACCAGCGAACAGAGTCTGGCCGTCAGCGGACCAAGCCAAGCTGACACACTCGGGCTCCCGGCTCTTCTTGCCGGCAGCGGGGAACTCAGGCTTGAGCTCATCAACCTTGCTCTTCTTCTCGAGGTCGAAGATGATGATGCTGCTGGCGGTGGCAGCGCACAGCCAGTATCGGTTGGGGGAGAAGACGAGAGCGTGGATCTCGTCGTTGGCGTTGAGGGAGTAGAGGTGCTTGGACTCGTTAAGATCCCAGAGCATGGTGGTACCGTCCTTGCCACCGGAGGCGCACAGGGAACCGTCGGGGGAGATGGTGACGGTGTTGATGTAGCCGGTGTGACCGATGTGGTCGGTCTGGAGCTTGCAGGTGGAGAGCTCCCAAACCTGTTGACATTATTAGAATTGTCTGAATGCAAAGATATTGAAACAAGTGAGAGTAAAAAAAGGCTGTGGGGACAAGCTAGAATCAGGGCAATGGTGAATAGTGGTCTCATGGCCTGCGTAAACAGGCTCTGAAGTAGCAAATACTTGGGTTGCAAACATCATGTAAAAATCGTAGCGGAAAAGGAAAAGACTCTATCATCTGTACTGACCTTGACGAGCTTGTCCCAGCCGGAGGAGACAATGACAGGGTTCTGGGGGTTGGGGCTGAAGCGGACGCAAGAAGCCCACTCGGTGTGGCCCTTCTCGGTGATGGTGTACTTGCAGTCACCGAGGGTGTTCCAGAGCTTGATGGTTCGGTCGCGAGAACCGGAGACGATCTGGCGGTTGTCGGCAGAGAAGCTGACGGAGAGGACGTCGTTGGTGTGGCCGACGAATCGTCGAGTGGTGGTACCGGTAGCGAGCTCCCACAGACGCAGAGTCTTGTCCCAAGAGGCAGACAGAGCGTAAGCACCGTCGGAGGAGATGACCTAAATCCAACAATCAGCCCGGGTTCTCAACTCTTGCTGCCCGCCGAAGCGAAACACTATTCGTGTGCGGCGGGGCACCAGGTGAACGTACACAGTCGGAGACGATGTGGGAGTGGCCGTGGAGAGATCGCTTGGGGTAGCCGTACTGGGTCTCATCGCGGGTGAGGTTCCAGATGATCAGGGTCTTGTCTCGGGAGGCAGACAGGAGCATGTTGGGGCTGGCGAACGGTTAGTCGAGCGGCCTCAAGCAAGGGCTCATTTTGGTGTTTCTCTTGACATACTTCTCCATGGAGGTAGCCAGGCTGGTGACCCAGCCATTCTGTACAGAGTCAGCCTTCAGTCCACGATTCCAGATATGCCGTCTTCTTTCACGACACCGACTGCAGGCATCTCGTTTGGAGCGGGTCGTAACCAGCTACAGTCGCGATGCAGCGCAGCAGTCGGCAGCGAGAGAAGCAAGGTTGGAGGGGTTCGACGTACGTGGCCCTCGAGAGTGCCCTTGAGGATCAATTGTTCGGCCATTTTTGCGGTGACGAGGCGATGCAGAGGATCAAGGTGCGTGAGGGAGAAGGAAGAGAGAAATCAAGGGCTGCTCTGCAAAACCTAGGCCTAGTCGGATCTTGGGATGGGATGCTTTCGCCGACAAAAATTGGGATTTGTGTGGGTTAAAAATTACCTAACCTTAGGGCCGCAATTCGGCCCCGCTTTGAGCGCGAGGCGAGGTACTTGTTAAATGTTCTTTTTTTCAGCCGGGTGGGGCTTGAGTGAGGCTTGTTTCTGTGGGTGTGGCTGGTGTATCACAGCCTCGTCAACGGGGAGGGAAAGTTTTGTCGTTATCGGAATCTTTGATTGTGGTAGAAGAGGAAGCCGAGTTGCTGGCCCTAGAGGATCTGAGACAAAACTTTAATATGCGTCGTAAGTGTGCTCAACAAAAAGGACCAACACAATGCATTGTATATGCAGACTTCAAAGAAGTCATGTTTTGCGACATCTTTCTTGCCGCAGTAGTCACCTCAAGAAGGACGCGAGGAGTATCATCGGTTCTGCATTGTCTGAGACCATTGACTTGGCTTCTAGTTAGCATGAGGTATAGTCAGGAAGTTGGAGGGAAAAGAACAAACATCAAACCGTAGTAGCATGTCCCCCAACGTGATCACACCATATCCACACTCGAAGCGACAATTGGGACATGCATTTGAGACATAGCACCAATATTCCGATTGCTGCTATCGCTGCCGACTCGCTCTCGCGTAAGTTCTATATCAGCAGCGCTCTATCGCTTTTCCAACCCCCCACAAACAGCAAGCCCAGAAACACCGTACGCCGCCCAGCCAGAGTCACTTATGTATGGGGTATCATATAAACCATCCTGTTCACAGCTTCTTGATAAGTCTTATGCCGTCTTCTTGTTTGACAAGGCAGCCGACCGCTTGCCTGCCTTTGGAACCTCTTTGCGTGAGAAGAGTGCTTCGCCATTCACAATCATGCTGTGATCGGCGATCTCCATTTGATCTGTGTTCTCCCCTCTGCCCTCAGTTGCCATGAAGCGTTTCATGGTGGATTCCCAAAGACGGAAGCGTTCTTTGCCGTGTGCATCGCGCTCCACTAGGTTCTTGACTTCTTTCTGTTTCCGCATCTTGGATGCTCGTACTAGTCGTCGCAGAGCATCTTCGCCCTGTTGAGCTGTCCTGGCCGCTTCTTCACGAATCTTCTTAGAATCGCGAATGCTGGTGTCTTCCTGGGGAGTAAACTTGTATGTATGTTTACTGGGAAAATCGGGAAACGAAGACGGAACGTAGTCTTTTTCATTCTTGTCTGGTTGCCCACTAAGCTCCTCGCCCAGGAGTGGTAATGTCGTATACGCGTCCTGGTCTTGAGGGAGTACATCGATGTAACCAGGAAATAGTTGTGTCCTCTCTATTGGTGGTTTCAAGTGCGGTTTTAGTGATGAGATGGTGATATTATGTCGCCGTAGTGCATGTTCGAAATCGGTAGGAATAGGGTGTTCGCGACGAGCAGCCAGAGCAAGAGTTTTGGCAGCCTCAATCATGCCCTCCAAGTCTGACAAACATCAGTAACACGGCACCGGTGATAATACAGACGAGAGATACTCACATGTCTCCACCATCCCTGTGAAGCTCTCCATAGCCTCGGGGCTCGCTCCCTGAAATCCATCATGCTTCAAAACCATGGCGATCGAGCGTTGTAGGCCAGTTCTTGCTTGGTAATGAGGGTTCGGAACCAAGGATTCGATCGCGCGAGCCTCGTCGTCCTCCAGCTGAATAACCTCATCCTGCACATCCTCCGTTCGAGGGCGCTTTGGGTCGGGTTGCTGCTCGTCGGCTGGTGATAGACTACGCTTAGGCGTCATCGCGACGAGCTCTGGCAGGTAGGAATTTCGAGGGCGCGATGCAGGCGAAAGTTTCGATGGAAGACTGGCTAGTTTCTCATTGGCGGCAATGTCTCATTTGGCACTGAAGCAGGCTTGGTGGACTTCAGAATGCGATAAATGGTGTAGGCAAGTGGCTTAGGATGTTGTCGTGAGATGCACATACGCGCCATGTTAGGAGCTAGAGCTTCTGCGCTGGTATTGCATGGAGAAACTCCGGCTCATTCGTCGGTCTTTCACAGACGGCCCCACTTTCCTTTCATAGGTACCAACCTTATTGTTACTTTACCAAGTTTGATAGAAACGCCAGAGAGTTAAGGTGTTGATCGTTAACGATACCTAGTGTTCTATTATAATTACAGTCTACTAAGGCATAAGACTTTTACTTAATAAACAACCTGTATATACAGTGGTGTGGCTAAAACCGTTCACTGCTATGCTCCTGCAGGAAAGCTTGTACTAAGGCATGCTTCCGTGGAGCTAATTACAAAGGCATCAGATGTTTAGAGTCTGCATAAAAGGTGTACGTCATACAGAGAGACGTCAAACTCTCAATCAACAATCTCAAGGCTGAAGGATAATCACGATGTTCCAGAGACATTATCGCTGTTATTAACAACGTTCTAGACCAACAGATCGGCACGGCAATCATCCCCTGGAGGGAATGAGAAGCTCCCAATGCAACCCAACCGACGCTGACCCATGTTGTCTTGGTCCTCACACATGAGATTGCTAGGGTTGTGTACATGTCAACCGGATATAGATGGCATAAACCAGATGTTTAACTTCAGGCGGCTCTGACCGTATCTTTGAAATAAGCCCATTGACAGCTCTGAACCCTGCATATTCAGTAATTTCCTGAGTTGGCAGCTCGTGTCGCATCACCATCAAATGCCGGGCGAGCTGATGTATCACTTGTTGTAGAAATTATTAGTCAATAACCCTCCAGCAATATACTACATATGCAGTTTATATCGCTCAGTCACATCTTTTGCGTCAAAGCGTATCACCCGAAGATCCCATTTCTCTTGCTCAACATGGCGCATTCCGAACGTACCCTGGCTCCTCTTATTTGTGAAAAGCATGCGTCAGTATTTGCTTTAAAGTATTTGATTCCCATCAGTCTAAGTGCCTAAAGTAAATTCTTTGATGTCAATAATAACACCATCACACAAGAGTTGGGAGGTCCCTCGTCATCTACCTACCCTGCACTCTCCCGAATATCGCCATGGGTTTTCCTCCAACAAGACCCTGATCGACCATCCCCTGCCCTAAAACCCTCAACGTTGAGGTTGTCAGTTCCACTGTCCGTATATGTACATTGATCATCAGAGGCCGCATCCTCTGTTGGCCTGACTATTTTTTGTCAAGACATATTATTCCCTTGTTATACCCAAATCTTTACGTTGCCTGGGACCATGTTTCCTTTCGACCAAGCCTCCCTTCCGCAAATTACAACCCGTAAAGCCTTTATTGGCGTGGACTTTCAGCATGACTTTATATCCAAGGATGGCGCCTTACCAGTTGCCGAGCCTGAAGGATTCGTGGATCGGACTATCAAATTGGCTCAGGCGTTTCGCGATGTAGGTGATGTTGTTTGGGTCCAGTCGCAGTTCAAAGAGACTCGGCATGCCCCCGAGGAACAAATCGTCCTTACGGACCAAGCACCTGTATCACAAGCCTCAAAACCTGGCCGGCCAGATCCTAAAGCCAAAAACACTGAGGCCGGTGGTTTGCCAGACGAGGAAGCTTTCCTTAGCCATGAGGATGCTACATGTGTCACGACTGACACGCCTGGGTGTCGAATAGCATCAGTTATCGAAGAATCGACGCACAAGACAGACGCAAAACTGACAAAGTCGCACTATTCAGCATTTCAATCAACACATCTACTGCGTGTTCTACGCGCTAAGATGGTCATGGAGCTGTTTATCTGTGGCTCACTCATAAACGTCGGTGTGTATGCGACAGCACTCGATGCCGCAGGCCATGGAATGGCTATCACCATTGTCGACGACTGCTGTGGCTATCGTGACGAGTCCAGAAAAACTGCAGCGATATCTTCTTTATTCGAACTCACTGGATGTGAAGTTGCTTCTTATGACGAGGTCATGGAAATGATACAGCCCAAACCCAAGCCCAAGTCTAAGCCCTCAAAAGCAAAGCGTGCCAAAGCGTCCTCATCCCCGCCGAAGCCTCAGGAACCAGCACGAAGCGTCACGCCAAAGCCGGTGAAAGAAGAAGAAGAAGAAGAAGGACGCGAGAAGAGCACTACTCCAGATTTTGTCAAGGACATGACAAGCCTGCGACTGGCTTCAGATCCGCCAAGCCCCGCACCAGCAACCACTCAGCCTCAGCCAAAGGCGTCGACGACAAGTGCAGCTGAACACTATGACTCAAAAGTCAAATCACTTTCGAAGACGGATGAATCTGATGGCGTCCTGCAGGCTACAGTGGCAGAAAGCACTGACGCAGCGCATAAGCAGGATGCAGTTGAGAAATCTTCTATTAAAGATGGTGTCGCGGACGCACTCGAGGCCAAAAACGAGCCAGTTACCTCACAGGAAGACACCAAAAACGATAATAAAGTCATCGAGCCATTACCTCTAACGGATACCATAAAACACAAAGAACAAGCTACCGAATCACCATCCCCATTGGGCACAAGCACAGATAAAAAACAGACCTCGGAACCATCACCAGACATGTCCAATCCCAAGAACTCGACGGAACCTATCGATGGCCATATCCAACAGAAGGGCCTTTGTGAGGGCGATACCGACATAATTGAGAATGTTCTTCCCGACTCTTTGCTTGAGGGAATCTTTGACAAGTTACGCGAAGAGGTTCAATGGCAGCGCATGTCGCATCAGGGCGGACAAGTTCCACGACTTGTCGCTGTCCAAGGAGAAGTTGGAGAAGACGGAAGTATCCCAGTCTATCGTCATCCATCCGATGAATCTCCTCCATTGTTGCCATTCTCCCCAACTGTATTGTCTATCAAGGCAGAAACAGAGAAGCAGTTGGGCCATCCTTTGAATCATGTGCTCATCCAGTACTACCGAGATGGAAACGACTACATCTCTGAACACAGCGATAAGACCTTGGATATTGCCAAAGGATCTTATATTGCCAATGTGAGTCTTGGTGCCGAACGAACCATGACGTTCAGGACCAAGAAAAAGGACAAGGACCCCTCCCAAGGACACGTCCCTTCACCAGCCCATCTGAAACGAACAATCCAGCGCGCCAAACTGCCTCACAACTCCTTATGCCGACTGGGCTTGCAGAGCAATATGAAGTGGCTGCACGCCATCCGTCAGGATAAGCGACCAAAGAACCAAAAGTCCACAACCGAGCTTGCGTATGAGGGAGGTCGAATTTCCCTGACGTTCCGACAGATCGGGACATTCTTAAACCGTGAAGAGACTCTCATATGGGGTCAAGGTACCAAAGCCAAGACCCGCGAGGATGCTCACCCTGTCATCAACGGTCAGACCCCTGAGGCCATTGAGATGCTCAAAGCATTTGGAACGGAGAACCATGCCACAGAGTTCGACTGGGATGCCCATTATGGCAAAGGCTTCGATGTGCTGCATATGAGCAACGCGCCTCGCTTCTTTGCCTGCGGCGATTTGACTGTCAATATGCGCATCTCCCTGATGTTGGCCGAGTATGGCGTGAACTACGCAAAAGGAAGCATTACGGCAGGGTCCGAGTCAGCGAATGCTGAAAACACCGTTGTCAAATTCGTAGATAAGGACAAGTCTACCGTTCAAGGCGACCTCGCCGTGATGCTGTATCTGGATGCTCGATATGGCCTCAACAAGCCCGGCGGCACGCCACAGACTCCAACGGATCTAGCCACTCGATTTACTCGCTTCCAGAGCGCTATGGCCCTCTCGAGTACTTGGCAGAATCTGCCCAAGGATAGTGACAGCGGAAAGCGCAATCTCAAATCCCTTAAGCAGGAACTAGAAGCTTGGAACGGCTCCGCGGCCGAGACCGACGATTCTTTCATCGCTGGTGCTGAATTGTCCTTGCCAGACTTCGTGCTCTGGCCAGTCCTGCACAGCGTGGTAGAGGAGTCGGGACTAGAGTCTTTGGACGGTCTGAAGGATCTTCAACAATATTATCTGAAATTAGCGGCGAGACCGAGTGCAAAGAAGTTGCTCGGCAAAGAGACAACCTCTACCCCTGCTGGGTCTGGAGACTTGGAGAGTAAGGAGTAGCATTCCTGTTTTGTATATAGTATTGAGTTAGCGACAGTTGGATTTGATTAGTGTGTGATTGATTGTAGAATAGGCACTAGCAAACATTGGATCACATAGATATTTCATATTTAACGTCCACATTTTAGAATGAGACTTGACCTAAGGTACAGATGATTGATTATATGCCCAAGTTGATGCAATGCAGGAGGGGTGTGGCTGTTGAACGCGATGAAGCCAAGGACAGTATGTTTGAAGCAAATTGCATGAGTGTTATGCAATTATAGTTAGATGTTTGTTTATAGGCAGAGACGGCTCAGGACGGAGGTGACAGGATCAATAACCAGACTCGTTCATCCTTGATTCGTCAAGCATTCTCGTGGGTATTATTGCGAAGTGCTCCAGGGCAAAGGATAAGTGCCGACCCAATCCTCAACCTCACTCCGCAGTTGGACAATCTCGGACTGTGTCTCGCCGTCTCCAAGATGGTCTAAGAAAACCTTTATCTTGCCAGGGTTCTTCTCGCCCTTCTCTTCCGCCGCCTTTCGAGCCGCCTTATCGATTCGAGAGGCAAGGGTAACGGCACGATCCACAACATCGGCAACACGGACGAAGTCATCCTCGTTAAAGCCGCGAGTGGTCATGGCTGGTGTGCCCATGCGTAAACCACCAGGGACCAATGCGGAACGATCTCCAGGGACTGTGTTCTTGTTGGCAGCAACGCCTACCAATTCCAGGACACGTTCGACTCGGCCGCCGTCAATTCCCTGAGGCTTGAGATCAGCCAAAACCAAGTGGTTGTCCGTGCCACCGCTGACAAGCTTATATCCTAGGCCACCCTTGCCCTTAGGCTCGCTCAAGCGTTTCGCAAACGCTTTGGCATTTTTTAGTACTTGCGACTGATATACCTGGAATTCGGGAGTTTGAGCTTGTTTGAGAGCTACAGCGAGGGCTGTGATGGTGTGGTTGTGAGGACCGCCTTGGTGACCGGGAAAGACAGAATTGTTGATGGGTAGTGCGAGATCGTAAAGAACGTCCTCTTTCGTCTTAGGGTTCTGTCTCCGCACGCCTTTCCTGTAAAAGATCAAGGCACCTCTGGGTCCCCTCAAGCTCTTGTGGCTCGTTGTAGTAACAATATCGGCGTATGCGAAAGGTCCAGGAATGACCTTGGCTGCAACCAGACCGGAGATATGGGCAATGTCGGCAAGGAGGTAGGCGTTGACCTTGTTGCAGATTTCTCGCATACGCTGATAATCAATAAGTCGGCTGTAAGCGCTCGCGCCGGCCACGATAATCTTGGGCCTATAAACGCTTGCCATCTCCTCGAGCTTGTCGTAATCGATATACCCGGTTGTCTCGTCTAAGCGGTAGGGCATGGTCTCGAAATACTTTGATACGGCCGAGATCTTCTTGGTCGGTGTCTGGTAGCCATGGGACAAATGACCACCATGGGGTAGGTCTAGGCCCATTAATCGATCGTGTGTGTTTAGTAGAGCGGAATAGACGTAGAGGTTGGCGGGAGCACCAGAAAGAGCTTGGAAACCGTAGTTAGTACAGAGTCCCGAGATCTGGAGCAGCAGTTGTTAGTGAACAGAGAGCAACCAACCTTGAACGTTGACTCCCCATAGCTTGGAGTCGAGGCCGAATGATTCAAGAGCACGTTGTTGGCAGAGCCTTTCGGATTGATCGATAAATTCATTTCCGCCGTAGTATCGAGCGCCTGGATATCCTTCCGAGTACTTGTCTGTGGTCAATTATTAGTCTCATGAATTGTGGTAGCTGGTTGCCCGTTTCGAGCTTACTTTGCATCACACTGCCAAGAGCATCGAGCACGGCCTGAGAGGTGAAGTTTTCGGAGGGAATTAGGTTGATGAAATGTTTCTGGCGGTTCTTCTCCTAGAATGAGCTGTGTAAGCGACTGTTGGAGAGCCAAATTGCTATCATAACCAACCTTCTCGATGATGTCGAAGACAGCGGGGTCAGCCTTGTTGAGATGGGCTGTGAGAACCTGCAAAGGAACATGATGAGTTGATGCCACAGACCAGAATTTGGATTCAATTGGACAAGTGACAAACCTGCTGCTGATCCTCCAAAGCTATAGAAGAGGCTGAGCGAGCGCATGTTGTGGAAACGGCAACTGGCCTGGCGATGCTGCGCAAGACACGCGAGGTGCCTCTCACGCCAGCTAGAGACATGGCGTGGTTTGCGACTGGCGATATGAGAGAAGAATATAAACGAGAGCGCGATTGATAGAGGAAAAGGCGGGTATCGGTACTGTATCTATTCACACAAGATCAAGGACCCTTCACGAAGCAAGACGGGACAGGACAGTTGCGCGCTCGCCCAGGACGTCATGGACTGGTATGATGTACTTATTTAGTGCCGACGTAGGCGGAGGTGGAGGTGGAGGAAGCACGGCCAGGGCCGAGACTCGAATGATGAGCGTCCCATGGAGGCAGGCACTGGAGCAGCTGGGCATGATAGCTACAGTACATGCTGTGAGGGTACCGAATGCAAAACGCCCCTGTTGTTACTGGGTTCAGTACTCGATTCGCTAAACATCAGATGTCGCCTAACAGCTCCAGTGGGGTAAAAACCAGATAATGATGGAGAATACCTGCTCAAGAAGTACCCACCATGGCAATTGATCCTTGAGGTGGTCTTGTACCAGCCACTCGTCCTGTGGCGGTGGTCACATTATAAAACTCGCCTGCCTCGGCCACACGGTTTTTCTTGTTTTTCCCCCTTTTCCCTTCTTTATCAACTAAAGTTGGGCGTGATGTGACCGCTAAGACAGCAAATTGGTTCCTCCGCTTCGGCGGGAGCATGCTGATATGCCCTGGCACAACCTCACCACTCTTGAGGGGGCAATATGAAGGAATCTGATCCAAGCCTTTGGTTGATCCTAATGATATCTTCTTATTCTCTTTTCACTCTAGTCAGATACCTTAGTTAGCTCGATTTTACGTAAATGATCCTTGCTGGCGGCAGTTGCAGTCAGTTGCAGTCAGCCAATGCAATAAGCTCTGTTACTCAATGCTTGTGAATCCCATGTTTCGTGACCCGTTGCTGGCTAAGATCATGACTCTGCTATGAGGTGCAAAGCAGATCAGCATGTTTCAGTGTGGACAGTGGGCTCAGACTGTCTCATCTGGTTCACACAAATGGAATAAACCTTGCAGACAAAGACATCACAGCAACAACCCGCAGATATAAGCCAGACGCACACATTATTTTCAACACTGTTGGTACTGATGTCGTGATGAGCGAAACAAGTGCTCACGAGAAGGTCGTAAAAGGGAAAACATCCAAGCATCCGAGCATCATCGATTCCATTTTTTTCAATGCTACATGCCTGAACCCCGCCGGTACAAGTGTAGAAAACCAGAAGGGCATAAAAAAAGACCCAACCCGTAGACTCCGAATGCAGCCTCCTCTCAAGACCGAAATGTTGTCGTTGTCCACTAGGCTTACTCTTACTCCTCGGCAAGGAGAGCATTTCGCTTCGCCGCCTGTCTCTCCTGCTTGCGCTCGCGGGCAGCCTTGTTCTTCGCACGCTTGGCATCCATCTCCTCCTGGAGGGCAACCTCGCGGGCCTTCTCAGCCTTGGCACGGTGAATCTAAAAACAGCCATGTCAGCAGACATCCCTCGTTGTCGTAGCGCCAGTGGCGGAGCATCATGATGGGCAAGACGTACGTGCTCAACTAGGGCACGCTTGTGCTTGAAAGCGTTACCCTTGCTGCTGTGGTACAGCTCGTGGTAGAGGTGCTTGTCGATCTTGCCGCTGGCACGGTACTTGACCAAAAGACGGCGGAGGACTCGGAGACGGCGCATCCAGAGGACCTGGCTAGGCATACGGGCATCGGCGGTACCCTTACGCTTACCGTAGCCACGGTGTCGACCCTCTCGTCGGGCGAGGTTCAGCTCGCGGGCGCGCGAACGCGAGTGCTGGGTGACGGGCTTTCGGATAATGAGGCCATCGGAGATGAGCTTTCGGATGGTCTGGCGGGAGTTGGCGTTGGAGATCTCGGTCTGCTCGTTGGGGTCGAGCCAGATCTTGCGCTGGCCGCAGCCGATGACCGAAGAGGCCAGGCGCTTCTGAGTTCGCAGATTGACCCTGTAGTCGAGAAAGAAAGTACCAGTTAGCCATTAATCCTCTCTGATAATGTTCAGGCTCAGGTATCCCGAGGCTTCGAATCCGTGGGCGACGCCATCAAAGCATTTGCATCCAGCTCAGACACTGTCTCCAAAGCGCCTCCTGCCCCAATTCTCGCATGTCCTGATCGATTCGGATGACTTACATCTTGATTGTCGTTAGTGGTGATGGCCGGGTCCTCGATGGATGTTGGATGAAGACTGAGAGGGGTTTGCGAGGAGGCCAGAATTTCTCTGGGTGGCACTTCCCTCCTTGGGTTTGTGGGTTTATGCGCTAAACTATTTTTGGCCGGCTAAGCGAGGGCTGTGAATCACCACCTCAGCACGTGACCTTATAGGGTCATCTCCATAGCTGAATATTGTTAGCTACCTATTATTTAGTTGGCGTGCGGAGGGTCTGTTCCGATGAGGATGAATGATGGCATCCAGTTCTATCTGACTGTAACTAACAGCCTACCTAGGTACCTATCTACAAAGTAGATGTGATTAATGTTTCTATAAAATGTTGTTTTCTAACTTGAGAATCGAACCCAGTATCGTGAGTTGCAGATGCTCTCGGCTTTTAAGATGAACACTTATTACCGGAAGGTAAAACTCAATATCGAAGAAAAGCCAAAAAGCAGTCTCATGGTAAGGAAAAGAATCCACTTATAATTCAATGGCACCAATTCGTTGCTTATAGAGAAGTTTCAGCCTTTAAACCTTGGCTTTAATAAATATTCAATACTTTTAATGCCATCAGTAGATATCTCTATTTTACTACATTGTACATGAATCAACATAGTCTACTTGCGACACTCTCATAGTCGCATTTATGCAAAGGTTTCACCCCCTACATCAACCTTGCCTACACTCCAAATCTCCTTCTCATCCTCGGCTTCATCATTGGTCAGACCAAGTCCTCCTTGCCCACCCTCTGCCTCACGCCTCTCACGGGCTTGCGAGCCTAGCCTCATGGCGACACGCTTGAAGTAGTCTCCCATGCTTCTCTTGGTGTTGGCAGGAAGATCTGCCCCAGGACCAGCCATGAACTTGTCAAAGATGCGGCTCTCCTCGTCAACCACATTGAAGAGCTCTACGAACGCCGCTTCTGCAGCAAGCTTGACAGGAATAACGGGATCTCGGACACTGGCGAATATGGGCTGCGCCAGCAGGGCAACATGGGGACGAACCATCTCCATATCGTTGCGGCTTACGGTGCGTACAACGACCAACGCAAGTCGGCGAGAGTCAGTTGCATTGCCAGGTTGAATAACGGAAGCGAGCGCCTCAAAGATTCCCTTTGTTGTCTCAAAACTCTTAGGAGAGTCTGAGAGCAAGTACTTGCCAGTAGCCAAGATGCAGTTGTCTGCTATAAAGACCTGTTTGAAAGTGTTAGTCTACTGAATATAAGCTTTTCAAAGATAGATAGGAACTTACGTTTTTGTTGGTGATGCCCTGGCATAGCAGATCGGGCAAATCGTCTGCCAACGAGCCTTGGAGGAGAGCATCTGGAGATTCGGCCAGGACAGAGTTCAGAGCGAGTACAGATGAATGGGTAAAGTGTGAGGTAGCCACTCGGTTCTTCAGCAAGCCTAAAGCGGCATCTTCGGGAACATTCTTGATGAGCGCACCCAGCAGCTTGGCGTTGGTAATGGTCATGGTCTCATCTCTTTCGTCAGTATCCATGTCGATCAGTGACAGGACTGAAGCCCGTGATGCCTCGCCCATGTTAGCACCTGCTTTGCTAATAACTTCGTACAGGGCCTTGAGCATGGCAGTCTTGACACCTGGGTCAGCCGTCTTGGATCCAGTGACAAGTTCGGCAATTAGAGGATCGATGCGGGGTGTGTACTTGATCAAAGTACCCAATGCCTTGGCAGCCCGCGTTCTCAGCGTCTCGCTGGATGAGTCTGCAAGAGACTTGGCGAATGTACGCTGAAGCTGAGGCAAGAAAGGTTTCAGAGCCGCAGGCATCTTATCAAGAAGGTTGTTGAGAGTAAGAAGAATTGCCGACTTGACTTCAGTGGCACGTTCTGAAACGACTCGGATCAGGGGACCAGTGATCTGGGTCACGAATGGCTTCAGCGAGGCCTCGCTTGTTCTGTCGACAATATCGGAAATACCCAGGGCGGCCTGGACTCGTTGTTCGGCAGTACCGTTCATGAGACCCTGCAAGAAGATCGGCAAAACGGCATTGATGCCCTTGGGTAGCTCGAAACCGCGCAGATTTGCTCCCGCAACACCAACACGCTGGAGTGTTTGACGGGTAGAGATGACGAGTGACTCCATCTCTTCCTTTCGCAGCTTCTTGGTGAAAGCGCTGAGAGCTGCCCAGGCGGCCTTGACAACGTCCATATCACTGTCGTCAAAGGCATTGAGTAGTGAACGGATGATATCCTGGTTGTATCGGGAGTAGTCAACGCTGGCAGCGGCAAAGAAGTTGCCCAAATGGCACGCAGTAGCCGCTCGGCGACGGTGATCATCGTGCTTAAGAAGCTGTAAAAGGACGTTCATGACAGTGTTCAAACCATCGTATTCGTCAATGGACTGGATGACAGTGTCAAAAGACGTCACCAACTCTTCGCGGAGACCATCCTCCTTGCAATTGATCTCGTTATCCAAAAGCGAGTTGATGATGTTGGGCAGGCGTCGGTTCATGGCAGGACCAGCAACCTTGGACAGGGAGGCAAGGGCCTTGGCATCGAAAGCCGTAATAGGAGGTGTGGTAAGTGTAGGGATGAGGTTGGGCAGAATGATGTTGGATCGGGTTGTTTCGGTAAGCAGGGTAAGGAGAGCCTGCAGAGCATTGTCCGCCTCATCCTCGGAGCGCAGGAGGTTGAGAAGGAAAGGAAGGACTTGATCGACTGCTCGCTTGCCAAAGATTTGTTGAAGCGAATCAAATGCTTCGGCGGCTGCTTCTCGGACATCCTCATCAGAGTCTGTAAGGGCGGTACGAACAACAGAGATGAGGGTCTTCTCGTGGTCTTCGAGCGCCTCTGGCGATGCGGAGGAAATGAGTTCCTTCAGAGCAAGACAGATACCCTGCTTGGCATCAACATCGATAGATGTCTGAAGGCCTTCCTCCAAAGTGGGGAGAAGACTTGACAGAACACCGTCTCCAGCTTTTCGGATAAGTTCTCCGAGAGCATTGCTGGCAATGACCTTGTGCTCCATATTAGAGCTTCCCAAGCGTCGAATGAGAAGCTGTGTAAGGGTCGGCACAAGCTCCTTGAGAGTTCTCGGGCTGTGAACCAGGACCTTCCAGACCGCGATAGCGGCCGAGCGAACAGCTCCAGCTGTATCGCATCGACACACGTAGAGCGCAGAGAGAATCTTGTTACGCTTCTCCTCGCCGAGGGTCTCCTTGAGAGTAGCACCGGCTTCCTTGATATTCTCATCCTCCTCAATCTCATCGGCCTCGGTGCCGGCCTTGATACCTGTAAGGTTGAACAGAAGGTCTCCCACGAGTTCAACGGAGCTAAGTCGGATTCTGTAACTGTCGTCCGCAAGACCTCGCTCAAGCTCTGGAAGTAGAAGATCAACAGCACGAGCCGCAAAGTTCTTCACTAACAGGCGACCTGCGCGTAGCGCAGTTTCGCGGATGGACTCAACATCATCAGCAAGACCCGCAAGAATAGGCGGCACGATACGACCCAAGTAGTTGGAGAAACTGTTACCGAAACAGACAGGAAGGAAGATGAAGAGTGACATAAAGCCTTCGCGAACGGCGGGCTTCGAAGACTCCACGTTCTGAAGAATGGTTGGGAGGGTCTCTTCCAATCTTGTTGTTCCCAGTCCAGCAAGAACCTCACTGAGAGCCTGTGCAGATCCAAGTCGGTCGCCAGCACCAGTGTCTGATTTGAGCGTCTGCATAAGACCAGGGATAAGGTCGGGAAGGGTATCCTCTCCAAGCTTCTCGACCAAAGAACCGAGAGCTCGCGATGCTGTAGCTCGTGTAGTAGGCACTGGATCGACAATAGCGATCTTGAGGCCAGCCACAAGCACAGGCAGATGCATGACAACGTCCTTCTTTTCTGTCAGATGAGCCAAGCTGCCAATGACTTGAGCTGCCTTGCGCTTGGTATTGGAACGGTCTCCCAAACCACGTTGCAGGATGCGAGTGACCAACGCCAGGGATGGTGCGTCGAGGTAATGGACGAATTGAACCTTGATAAGGGAATCCAGAGCCTCATCCGTGTATTTTGTGGGATCGCTGAGAGCCTTGAGGATGATATCGACCAGGGTCTTGATTTCAGGGTTGTTGATGACTTCGCCGAATCTCTTCAAGCTTCGGTTCGCTGCAGCTCTGACTTCCTTGTGACTGTCATTCAGTACACCAGTGAGAGGAGGGATAATGTCAGGTAGGCTGTTGGCAAGCTGCTGAGGATCGAGGTATGCCATTGCACCAAGGAGATCACAAGCACCCTTCTTACTTCTCCACTGCTGCTCCTCGAGTCCGTCAAGAAGCGTTGGCATGATCTTCTTCACACCGTAAGAGCTCAACCTAGCGAAGCATGCTTTCGCTGCTGCCAGACAGGCATCTCGCACATTCGCGTTGGCATCGCCGAACCCTGTCAGCAACTGAGGGACAATTTGAATCACGTAAGGCTCAAACACGCGCCCAAGCATTGTAGCTAGAAGTTCGTATGCAAGCAGAGCAGCCTCTCGCTGATTCGCTTCCTTTTTATTCTCCATTGCATCGTTAAGAGTCGAAAGGATTCGGTATTCTCGTAGTGCCGAGATACCTCTGCCCATCACCAGACCAGCCAAACCATAAGCGGAGCCTCGCTGGACGGCATACTTCTTGGAGCTAAGGAGCTGCTCCATGATTTGACCAAAGTAGTTGGAAGACTGATCAGGGCAAGCCCGAATAAGCGGAGGCAGGCATTCGGCAATAGCATATTGGACTGTCTCGGAGGGCGTGCTAAGTGTCGCCACGAGTCGATCAATGACAACAGGAATCTTGGGATCACCAGGGCTCAGGTGACGAGCCAAAGCACCATACATGATAATGACGGCCTCGTTGACACGGTCGGCCGCATCACTATTCTCGTCTGGTCGTTCCAAGGTCTGCTCAAACTTCGACATGAGCTGATCGAGAATGCCCTTGCCATGAATCTCAATAGCTCTGATTGAAGCATCTAGCATCTCGCTTCGAACCGCGTCGTTCTTGTCTCCCAGAGGACCAGAGTCAATCAAGAAGTCGAAAAAGGGATCCAGTTGATCGGCTTTGAGAATTGGAGCCAGCTCTTTGAAAGCAGTTGCGATACCATGCCTACCCTCCCAAGGGTCGGACAGGTCCATCTTCTTGGGCATTCCGAATTCATCGAGTTGCTGAACGCGAGGCTTCGCTAGCTTGACGTAGGTGGATTTGAGTTGATCGAGCACAGGATCTAGGGAGTCGTTGTGCAAGCTGGCGGCCTCGGCTAAGGAGCGACCAGCGCCGCGGCGAAGCTGTCCATCTTTGCTCTCAATAAAAGGCAGCATCTTGAGTGGTACATCTTCGGTGACTTCAAAGCCGCTCTCCTCCCAAATCTCACGACCAAGGTCCTGATTCTCTTCTTCATCGTCATGGGCGGCTATCCAGATCTCATCGGAATAGCCAAGTTCACTCATATCAACCTCAGCACTGATAGATTGCAACACAGTCGATCTGACTCGGGTTTCGGGTACCAGAGCCCCCTTCGCTAGAACAGTCATCTCTTCGCGGCTCATGTTGGGAGCAATGCAGCGACACATGTCGGCAAAACAGTCCTTGAGGATCTTGTAATGCTGGGCGTAGGCTTGCATGGAGCTGATGAGAATCGAGAGAAGCTCGGCTCTAGGCACGGCTTCATCGGCGCAAACATCTGTATGGAACGACAGGAACTCAATGGCCAGGACTAGTTGAGCATCTGCGTCGTCGGCTGATTCACCAACTCCTCCCTTACGGAGAAGATCCAGCACGAGGGGCAATGCATAGATGAGGGAGACGGAGTCGAATGGTCGCTGCTCGCCCGCGAATCGTAGACGGTACAGCACTCGTGTGATGAGATCCTCGATAGCCTCCTCTTGATAGTTCTCCGCTAGTGACACACCACGTAACCTTAGGGCTGCGACTCCGACAAAAGGCCTCATTGAGCCCAGTCGCTCACTGACCTTTTCCGCACAAGTGATATAAGCTAAGGGTGCCGCGTCACCAGTAATCAATGTAGCACCTGCGTCCATGATGCCTATGAGAAGCGTTACAGCAGTGCCGAGCCATTGAGTAGCATCTGTTGGAGGGCCAGTGGCAAGGCTCCGGATAATGCCAATGCCTCGCAACAGTCTTGCCTCGACCTCGGTGATAGACTGTCTGATTTGACTTTCTTTCTTGAGTTGAGCGTTGACCTTAGCATTCTCTTCAGGGGTAAGCTTCTTCTGTTGACCCTTCTTCTTCTCGAGCTGGCTCCTGAGTTCTTCTTCCCATTTGAGGATGTCGTAATCCTTTTTGTTCTTATCCAAAACTGGCTGAGACTTCTTTGCAAGCACATCAATGAAGGCAGTGCCTTCAGGTGTTCTAAAAATAGCCGCTTCAACAGGACCGACATCCTGGAGCTGGTCGACGTTCAAGTCTCGGTTTAGTGCCTCCAAAAGCCGTGGGATAACAGCATCGGGAGCAACAAAGGCCAAATCAGCAGCTGCATTATAGGCAGCCTTCTTGATCGAGTCAGTCTGCAGAAGTCAGTTAGCGACTCTGGTCGAACGGAAGTAGTGTAGTAAACGCAAACCTTTTGATCAAATGATGTCTTGTTCTCTATTTCTGTCATCAGTTCATTCTGGTACTTTTCAACAAGATTTCCAGGATCTAGTTCCATGCGAAGACACAAGTCAATCCAGCTCGCCCTAGGAATCAACTCTGGGCGTGCTAGGACAAGAAGACTGTTTGCCTGCGATTCAAGGTCTTCCTTGGAAATGGGTTTCCCAGACTTTTCTATGTCATGAGGAGTTAGGCAGATGGACTTCACAACCTGGATCAGGTTATGGGCATTTGACGATTGATCCTTGTCCTGAGACACAGAGTGTCCCAAATAATGCCAAAGACCGTCAATGATGAAACCAGACACCAGTCTCGGGTTGCTGGTATATAAATCGGAAAGACGCTTGGATGTTTCCTGCTGAACAGTCGCGGGAACACTTTGAGAAGTGATCAAATGAATGATTGCTTCAGACCAAGCGAGAGCGACCTGGTTATCCGAATGTTGCTCAAGATTTTGAAAAACGGAACTTAAAGCACGTGCAAACCACCTTAGGTCCTCATCAGCCGTGACCTTTGAGTAGATACGATGGCTCAGAAGAAAGGAGGACTTTGGATCCAGAGAAAGAGACTGCTTGGTGACAGATGCCTTGGTCAATGCCGAGTTGGCTGCAGAGTCAGGGAGTAAACGCTGGATGTGAAGGGCTACTGCGGTCAGAATGTAGGCGCCGACAATGAGGCCATTCTGAGCAGCCGCGGCCGCATTTGCCGTTACTTCAGTGAAGGTTGTGACAATCTTTGGTATCACTGCTTCAACGAAGGCAGACATTACTGGTGAAACCGACTGCGCTTCTGTAAGAGCATTTAGTATGTAACCCACGCGAAGTAACCAATACTTCCGAGATGGAATCTTTTTATCTGCAAGCCCCTTGGCAATCGAGTCCAACACAGTCTTGGGTATCTCAACATCATTATCCAAGAGAAAAGCAACACCCTTCGCTAATGCTGATGTCTCTGCGGCCAGGGCACCCTCATTACCCTCCTTGGCAGCAATAACGGACACAGCATTAGCGACTTGGTCGGCACTTGACTTTGACAGAGGCGCAACTTCAAGCATCTGCGCATGCAGGATACGGTGGTCAGGAGAAGCAAGCTTTCCTGACTTGAGAGGTGTCGCAACCTCACTGATGACCTTCTCCAAAGAGGCATTGTTGCTGGACTTGTTGACTAGAGCACAGAAAGCATCCAAAGCGCCAGCACGGATAGCTGGGTTGGTAGACTTGGCGTTTGATAAGAGGGGCTTGAGCAGGTTCTGTTCAAGGATAGTAGAGAGATCGAAAGTATCGGGCAGAGAACGGACTAGGGGAGTAACAACTCCTCCCAAAAGGACCTCGGGGGCACGCAGGAGGCCTTTCTCGAGAGATGGAATCAGTTCCTTAGAGACCTCTTCAAGAGTTGAGAATGAAGTAAAAAAGTCACCGAGCCCTAGAACTAGATGCTCTGGGACAGCAGTACGGGAACCAATGATCTCTCTTGAAAAGAAATCGTAGTATTTGGATTTGAGAGAATCGAGAACAGGCCGTAAATGATCCTTCCTAGTAGATACGCCGGCGATAACACCTAGCAAGATGGCATTTCTAGGAGTAGACTGAGCCCCCTTTGTAGTGAGAGCGTCTACAGAAGCAGACAGTCGTTTCTCGCTAGAATCAGGAGAAGAGAATAGCTTTCGCAAACCTCTTCTTGTAACAATAATAGCTGAGTGAGCGACCGACTTCCTGGAGACTGGCTGGTGACACTTTTCCAAAGCATCGGCTTCTGTCAGGATAATATCGGAGGAAAACTGATCCCATAGCGAAGCATCGAGATGCTGCATGAACAGACTGCACCATTCGACGAGAACGAAAGCATTTGTAGGAGCAATGCCATGTTTCTGACTCTCCTTGCGCAGGGCGGTGATGAGCGGGGCGATGGTTTTGGAGTCGACACCGGCCGTGATCAAAGCAACCAAGCACTTTTGGACAGACAATCGGGACTGTCTATCAGCGTAAAAGGCGTATGTGCCGAATAAAAGCTGAAGGAGACGAGCAATTGAGGCGCTATCGAAGGCTGAGGAACAAGAGTCAGTTGGCTGAAGGAACCTTGAGAAACTGCCAGGACTTGCGCACATTTCTGAGTAAGCTTCTCCTCGATCACACGCAGCTGATTTATTCGTGTAGCAGTCGAAGACGAGGCCAGGGCCTGTTTAACGGCGGCAACGTCGAGGTCGGCTGAGGCGCCAGAGTCAGGTGAGTCGCCTTTAGACATTCTGGGGATCGGAGACGGAGGTGGGCGTTCAGGTTGAAGAACTCATCTGGGGCTACCAGAGCTCAGGGACGCCAGATCTGAGGCGTAGATCCTCTGTCGGGGCGGAGAGGAGGTAGGAGGTCGAGGTGTTTGGCGTTAGGATATAGGTGGTGTTTTTTCGAATTTTCGGGCACCAAATCCGTCGAGTGAGGATGGAAATATCTAGATGGACTGACCCCACGTCGAAGCAACAGGTAGCACCTTGCCTAACGATGAGGCCGGCCAATGGGCGACATAATAAGCTGCACAGTTTGCCAAACCACAGTAGATCTCTCCAGTTAACGAGGAATTATATAAGTCAATTATACTCAATAAAGTAGCAATTATACTTGATAATATCCGAGGCCAACGTCAAATACTATTTTCTTTTTCTCCCTTTACTTCAATCAGGTCATATCCCTTGGGAGCTATCCTGTCTTATTCATCGGGCTGAGCCTAACATGTACATTCAGTATTTCTGTCGCCCAATCCCAGAACCATTTATTGGTGGAGCTTCACAGGCCTGTCCAGAGCAGACAAGCACTTACAGCTCGATACAGTGGGGTTTGGAGCCCTGAGAACCGCTATCAACCCCCCCCCCGCCGCCTTGGCCGGATGACGCATCGCTGTCCAGGCAGGCAGGGGATTGTCCAGGCGGGTTCATGCCCGTTGAAAGTGGCTTGGTCAAAATAGCAGCACCACTTCACCCCAGCTGTAAGGAATAGAGTGCCGCTGTAAGGCATCGTACCTTGCAGATCTATGTAACAAAACTGAAAATAAAATTCATGTACACTCCCACTCAGTACCTATCTATTCACCTCGCAACCTCATCTCAACTGTTGTTATTGTACTGCCACCTCAGTTACTATTATCATCCTCTTCAATAAAGTACAGTACGATCCACAACTGGAGATCAAAGCCCTTGCGTCACAACCTCCACCTTTGATCACTTCAATCTTGCACCCTTCTACCTATTGTGGAATGCCTATGGCCTGAATCCAGATCCTGCAGTCTTTCAAGCAGGGCGAAGGTATGGTTTGAACTCACCTACGGACCTCTCTACCTTACCAAACCCCTAAGCTAGAGAGCACTCAATTCTCTTCCGCATTCTTTTTCACAACCTTACCGCCTGCTCGCCCTCCGTCCCCTCTCCCTAGTTGTTGTCCATCATGGCTGGCGCAAAGAAGAAGAAGAAGCCCGCCGCGAACCCAGCCAGAGGTTTTGCAACCACCTCAGTTGCCTCCAAGCCCAGACCAGAAGTTGCCGAGTCCGAATCAAAGCCTTTCGCCGACAAAAACCAAACTGCCCCTCCATCGACACAGAAAGATGCCCCTCCATCCACGACCGTGACGTCTGACAACGCGACCAACAACGCCGATGCTAAGGAGAAGACGCTAAGCCCTGAGGAATTCGAAAGACAATTGGAAGAATCAGAGCTACAATTGCTTGTTGAGAAACATGCAGCAAAGACAAAGAAAGATGCCCAACGGCAGCGAACTCGACTCGATACCGACCGGCGCCTTCTTCGAAGCCAAGCGGACTCGATCAATAGCTTCAAGTGGTTACCTCATGACTTGATGGATCATATACTCGATTTGGTCCAAGCAGAGAACCGGTTCGCGGCTTCAAGCCTGGCTGCGTCAGAGAATTCCGGTGCTGGCAAGATGCCTCCTGAGGAAGATATGATTGTCCGCCTCTGGACTTTGCAGCAGACTCTCACTGCGGCCGAATTTCCGACTGAGCGTGTCGCTGCCGTGATACGGTACATTTTGGACATAGCTCCAAATGTGACATCCACAAGTAGAGACTCTATCTGGGGACTTGAAGAAGCTCTCGACTGGCTAGCCCGAGAATGCCCAATTGATGAGTTGCCACGCTACGAGCCCAAATCAAAACCCGTTTTCAAAAGCACGACCGGTTTGTTCTTTTGGCATCTGACACATTTTCCTGTTCTGACGATTTTATGCTACAGATACTCCCCAGGATAGCCCTGTATCGAGCCGCCCAAATACACCTCGCCATTCTGACATGCGGAACGGCCGCAAGACCAAGTCTGCTGGAGCAAAAGGCCGACCAGTCAAGACCTCATC
Organism: Fusarium sublunatum; assembly: GCA_013623665.1. Lineage (NCBI taxonomy): Eukaryota > Fungi > Ascomycota > Sordariomycetes > Hypocreales > Nectriaceae > Fusarium > Fusarium sublunatum. The sequence goes on from JABFFF010000183.1 coordinate 53,548, forward strand.
ACCAACTAAAAAGACGGTTGTGGCTTGTGATAGTGATATCGAGCCTGATGAGCTTGTCCCGAAATACTTGGAAACTAAAGCAAAACTGCTGGAATATGAGCGTGGCTACAACCGACTGGGCAATTCCAAGGCCTCTGAATCCGATGAGGAGATTGCTGTTGCGAAGCTTGAAGCCAAAATCAGGAAAATCGAATCTGACGTTTTGTTCGACAAATATGATGCTGACCAGAAGTGGAAAGTTCAAAGAATTGACTTGGAGAGGCAACTGGCCGCAGCAAAGGAAGAGTATCAAGAACAGGTGGAAGCAGATCCAACTGTAGAGGAAGAAGTCACGCCTGAAAAGACAGACGACGACGATATCAACGGCGAAGCAGAGCGTATTGCCGCGGAAATATTGGCTGAGGCGAACGATGAAGATGAAGATGGCATCGGCGGGCTATTCGCATCGTTGCCTCAAAATGAAGTCGACGCAAGCACAGGAGAAAGCCGCACCGTTATGAATTCAGCCGAAGGGAATAGAATTGTAGTACGTGATTTTGGGAAGTCGACAGGCGTCAGTCCCCAGAGAGCTTTGGAAGAGGCGTGTCGTTCGAGGTATGTGCTATTATGGTTTAACAATAGGGTGCGAAATTGGGATATACTGATCATATAATCAGGGATTCATCGGCAAAAGTCTCATACAAGATAGTTTCGGATGCTTCATTCGCAAATCGTCACTCATTGGATATCATTTGGACAAAACCCCAGGAATTACCACCGCCAGCGGCTTCGTCAGATGTTGAGGTCGTGGCAGATCCCTTCAGATTCACATTCACTATGACTGGTATTGCAACGCCAGACTCAAAGCAGTCCGAATCCTATGTTTCTACTGCAGCCTTATTCTACACTTTCAGTGGCAACGCCAAGGAGGAGAAAGTCGCCATTAGACTCCCTCATGTCTGGAAGGATGTCTGGACCGAGCTTGCTGAAGCCAGGAAAGCCCAGATTGACGAGCAAGACAGAGAAGTGGTGAGAGATTTGAGGGCCTTGGTCCGCCAACGACACGATCAGGAGCTCGAAGACGGCGTCATACTTCAAGGGGCATTCCGTGGACGTGGTGTTAAACAAACCAATGAATCTGGTGATGATGGTGGTCCAGATCGATCAAGGCAAAACGCTGCAAATGGAGAGTATTACCAAAAGATTTGGGCGGAAAAGTCGAGCACACGTAAATTCCAAACGATGCTGGTGAGTAACGAGACAATCACTGAGTCTGGCGAAAGCTAACCATACATAGCAATCTCGAATGCAACTTCCAATGTGGAATTTCAGACAGCAGGTTCTGAGTACTGTTGAAGAGAATCAAGTGGTGATTGTTTGTGGTGAAACTGGATGGTATGGTGCTAAATCTATCATGTCCAAAGAAATTCAACTAACCATTATCCAGTGGAAAGAGTACTCAGGTTCCAGCTTTCTTGCTGGAGCACCAGCTCTCCCAAGGACGACCCTGCAAGGTTTACTGCACAGAACCCCGACGAATTTCTGCAATCTCCCTTGCTCGTCGTGTGAGCGAAGAGCTCGGTGAGAATAGGAACGATCTTGGAACCAACCGGTCTCTTGTCGGTTACTCTATTCGACTGGAGTCCAATACCTCGAGGGAAACTAGGCTGGTGTACGCAACTACTGGTATTGTGATGCGAATGCTTGAAGGCTCCAATGATCTCCAGGAGGTAACACATCTGGTGCTCGATGAAGTCCATGAGCGGTCAATTGACAGCGATTTCCTCTTGATCGTATTGAAGAAGCTGCTCAAGAGGCGTAAGGACTTGAAGGTTGTCCTCATGTCCGCTACAGTTGATGCCGAACGCTTCTCTGCATATCTAGGTGGTGCGCCTGTTCTTAATGTCCCGGGACGAACATTCCCGGTTCAGGTTCGGTACCTTGAGGATGCTATCGACCTCACTGGATATACTCCCGCAGACTCCCAACCCGATAAGATGGTTGATTTGGATGATGACCCAGCTGAGATTGAAGGAGAGAATCCTAAGAGCGACATCTCAAAAAGCCTGGTGGGATATTCGTCAAGAACCCGATCAACATTGGCTCAACTCGACGAATACCGTATCGAGTTTGATTTGATTCTTCAATTGATAGCTCAGATTGCGATCGATGATAACCTGCAAACATACAGCAAAGCCATCTTGGTTTTCTTACCAGGTATTGCTGAGATTCGGACGCTGAACGATATGCTACTCGGCGATCCCAGATTCGCCAAAGACTGGCTCGTCTACCCCCTACATTCTACCATCGCAACAGAGGACCAAGAATCGGCATTCCTTGTTCCACCCCCTGGTATCCGGAAGATAGTCCTTGCCACCAATATTGCCGAGACTGGAATCACAATTCCCGATGTTACTTGTGTAATCGATACTGGCAAGCATCGCGAGATGAGGTTCGATGAGAGAAGGCAACTCTCACGGTTGATTGACACCTTCATTTCACGGGCGAATGCGAAACAAAGGCGAGGTCGAGCCGGCCGTGTACAAGAAGGACTCTGCTTTCACATGTTCACTAAATACCGCCATGATCAGTTGATGAGCGACCAGCAGACGCCTGAAATGCTTCGACTTTCACTACAAGATTTGGCGATTCGAGTCAAGATTTGCAAAATTGGAGGAATCGAGGAAACTTTGGGCGATGCTCTCGATCCGCCCTCAGCCAAGAACATACGTCGAGCTGTTGACGCCCTCGTGGATGTTCGCGCCTTGACCCAGGCTGAGGAACTGACACCGCTTGGGCACCAATTAGCCCGGCTACCTCTGGATGTTTTCCTGGGAAAGCTCATTTTGTATGGTGTTATCTTCAAATGTTTGGATATGGCCATCACCGTGGCTGCTATCCTATCCTCCAAATCACCTTTCTCTGCACCATTTGGACAACGCACACAAGCGGACAACGCCCGTATGGCTTTTAAACGCGGAGACTCCGATCTTCTCACTATATATAACGCCTATCTGGCTTGGAAGAGAGTATGCCAGTCCGCTGGCGGTGGCGGAAAGGAATTTCAGTTCTGCCGTAAGAACTTTTTGAGCCAACAAACCCTCGCCAATATTGAAGATCTCAAGGGCCAACTCCTTACTTCTCTTGCTGATTCTGGTTTCCTCTCTCTGACCGAGGACGAAAGGCGAGCACTATCTCGGGCTCGATTCTCTGGTGGCAGACGAAGACAGCAACAGTTCTATGAAATACCCCGAAGAGTTAACCTCAACAGTGACAACGATATTGTTTCCGCCTCTGTCATAGCATGGAGCTTTTACCCCAAGATCCTCGTGAGAGATGCACCTGGGTCGAAGGGTCTGAGAAACATTGGCACGAACCAGTCTATTAGCCTTCATCCATCGTCTGTCAACCGAGGCCGTCTTGATATTCGATGGCTTTCCTACTATCATATCATGCAGTCCAAGACGTAAGTTATCCTGGCGCTTATAGTTGAGCAACTGACTAATGTTAAACGCAGGGTATACCATGCCCATGAAGCTACTGCCGTGGAAGCCTTCGCCATCGCCCTTCTGTGTGGCGATGTACGATGCGATGTGAGATTTCTACGCTATTGCTTTCCAACTCTAATGCTAACATGAGCGTTTTAGATGTATTCTGGTGTAATCGTTCTCGATGGAAATCGAGGCCGCTTCGCTGTCCCAGACTGGAAAACGATGCTTGTTATGAAGGTCCTCCGCACACGCCTACGAGAACTCCTGACACGGTCTTTCAAGCAACCTGGCAAGCTTCCCACTGCTCAACAAGAGAAGTGGCTTGACGTTTGGCAAAAGATCTTCACACAAGACTTTGGGCAAGATCGATCTACTACCGGGATGACAGTCAAGGCATAAGTGGATAGTTATCTCAATTGGTCATGTTAGTTGATTTGGGAAATCATGGGCATTTAGAGTCTTGCAAAAATGTTGAGAAAATACCTGGAGATCCATAGAAATTATACATGGATGTTTTAGAGACGAATGCATCATGACGACCAAGGCTGATGTCTTTGGGATGTATCTGGCATAGATAGACGAGCAAGCTATAGAATTTACTCAAAAGTGAACAAGTGTATGGTATCTACGAACGCAGTGCAATGACAAGTTGTTTTTTCTTTGATTCTTAATAAGCACAATTATTGGCATTTAAAAGCTGCACATCGTACAGTATCCTCCCATTTTCCATCTTTCCCTATCTTAGCACCCCCTTGGATATCATTGTGTTGTAGTAGATTACATTATGCTACAAGATGCGGCACAAAAAAAACAGCATTGAACTCCTTGCTCACGCCTCAGACTCCTTCTTCCCATCTCCATCTTCCATTTTCTCCTGTGTTTTGTTGCTAGCAAGGAACATGGCCTTGAAATCGGCGTTGCTCTTCTTAGCTGGGGCTTCAGAGTCGCCATTCGGCGCAGACTTGGGTCCGCTGGGTTTGAAACCAAGTCCACGGCGTGGACCAGACTTACTTAGCACTGGCCGCCGGATAGTGGTTGGCGGAGGCATGAATGTGGACGAGGCACTTGCACCCTTGGGCTTTGGTTCCTTTTCCTTATCCTTATCCTTCCCCTTTTTACCATAGACAATGCGGTCCTGGGCATGTTCCGCCTTGGCTTGTCGAAGTTCGTCCACCGTGCCGGTCCGTAGCTTATGGCCATCAAATTCCATGCTGTTGAGTTGTAGGCTTGCTTTACCAGCAGTGGCGGCGTCAGCAAACTCAATCTTAGCGCCGCCGTTGCCAGGTAGCACGATGAGCTTGACGATAGCACCTAGAGGCTCGACAAGCGCTCGAATCCTAGCATCGTTGACGGTATCAGGAAGTCCCATGAGAGCGATGGTTCGTGCCGAAATGTCTGCCGCAGTTGGCTTGGCTTGGGCATCGCTGGGTGCATCCTGCATGGTTTCGTCACCTTCAGCGTCATGAGACGAAGGTGCTGGCGAGCTTCCGGCGTTATCTGCAACGATGGTCTTGGCTGCCGGCTTAATCTTTGACTCCTTAGAAAGAGCAACCTCAAGAATCTGGCTTCTGAATTTGGTATTGTTCATTTCCTCCACAGCTTTCTCCGCTTCCTCTTTGGTTGCAAAGTCGATGAAGGCAAATCCCTTGTTCTTCCCCGCCAAATTTTGAGGAACATTGACTCTCGTAACGTTACCATATTTGGAGAATAGCTCCTTCAAGTCGGCCTCGCTCGCAGATCGGTCCAGATTGCTAATATGGATCTCTCGGCCTTCTGCAAGTGCACCTTCACGAGCCTTTTTCTGACTAGGGTCGGAATATTTGGCGAGAAGCTTGTAGCGCCCTTCGAGAACTGTGCCCTCCTTCTTCACAGCCTTTGCTGAAGCTTCTTGATCTCGGAATGAGATGTAGCAGAATCGTCGGTGGGCATTGACCTTCAGACTTGGCCATCGTATGCTGAGAATCTCACCACAGTCCTTGAAAAGATCGCGAATGTAGTTTTGGTCGGCAACAGGTGGGAAGTTTGCAACGTACACGGTCAGGTCATGACCGGATTTGACGGTCAACTGTGACTGACCAAAATATTTTCCATCCCTTAGCAATGCAGACTGGGCTTCCTCGGGTGAGCTGAACTCAATTAGTGCTGTCGAGGAGTCGGTCTTCTCCTCGCGCACCAAAGCAGTAATGTTGTTGATGTGGCCGTAATCTTTAAAGTATTGACGAAGCTTCGTTTGCGTGACATCGCCAGGGAGGTTTGAAACAATGACAGTTGCGTTCTCCCTGTCTCTCTTAGGCAGTTGGGTTTGCTGCGTCGCAGAAGCTTTCTCGGGTTCTACTCCATTAGCAACATTCTTTTGTCTCTTGCTGTTGCTCTCAAGTCCATCCACAGGATCGGCCTCAGTATCTCGTTTCCGCTTAGAGCCACCTGGTGACTTGACCTCCTGGCTCTCCTCTTGAGCTTGGGGGGCAGTGTAGTAAGCGGCATAGGCCGCTGCCTTCTCCTGTTCCTCGCGTTCTCTGCGTCTCTTCACTTCCTTGCCCGTCTTGTGCACCCGATCTGCTGCCTTTCGCAGAGGCAGTGGCATCTCGTAGTCGTTGCAGTGTTGCATATAAACTTCTAGGACCTTCTCAGGCCAGTCGATTGTTCTACGGGCAACAGCGCGAGTGAGAACAGCAGTTGCCAATGTCGGTATTCGGAAGCCACTTCCTCCCGATGAAGGGGTAGGACTTCGGTTATCCTGACCACCGGTGGATGAAAAGATGAGCATTTCCCACATGTAATACCTGAGCCAAAAGTCATGGTTGTCTGCGTGAATTTGCCGGGATGCTAGCTTATTCCACTGAGCTCTGGCCTCGTCCACTGCGCCCTTCTTCTCCGTGAGATACTGAATGTAGATACGCTCGAGTCGAAATTTGGGGTCGCCTTGAAAGTCTTTGCCGTAAAGTCGCTGGCCAACAACTGACACGTCCTCAACGGCCGCGCTCAGACCAACGTCGGCAACGTCAACAGATTCATCCGAAGCTGTGGGGTCCATGGCAGTACGTTTCAAGAAACCACACCAAGCCACATACATTTCGATCATACCCTCCATGCCGTCCTTGAGCAGCTGGTCTTCGCTTGTTGCGGCGTGTTTGATAGATTCGATCTTCCCAAACGGAAGTCTAGCCTCTTCAGCACACAGGATATATCGATTCCAGAGAATGCCAGACCAGGGGCAATGCTCAACGGCTCTGCGGAGTACATCTTCCATCTTGCTTGGCGCTTGTAGGTCGGTATTACACGAAGAGAGAAAAACAACGTAGTCATACCAAGTGTCCTGGTCTGTAGCGAGAGCGCCTGTGAGAGCGCGAGCATAGAGTCCGCGGCATAGATCGACTCCAATTTCGGGGTTGTCGTTGCTGCGTTTACTTTGGATCATTTCCCACTCGAGATATTTGCTGAACGCACTTTTTTGAGCCTCGATATCGCCAGCATCTATCGCTTTCTTCAACTCGGACTCGTAGGGGTCGCGGGCGGCAATCAGGCGTTTTGTCTCCTGGGCGTTGGCAGTAACATCCTTCATAGATTCCTCCCAAGCAGCACGGTTATACTCGGACAAAAAGGTAGAGAAGTTTTGAGAGGTCTCGTCCCAGGTGAGGTGGGGGGTTAGCAGGCGGTCACGATACAGATGAGTAATGCGTTTGATGCCTTCGGGAGTCCTCGAATTAGATAGCAAGTTCATCTCGAGGGATATCCAACGGTCCCAAAGCAAGTGACTGTCGCCGAGGCGATATTGAATGGACTCGTATCCTTGCTTCCACAGATCAAGGGCAGCACCAAACGAGAAGAGCTCGCGGCCGAGCATACGCTCCTCATCAGACCAGCCATCTCCTGTAGGAGCCTGGGTAGCTTCCCATAACGACCAAAAGTAGTTGCAGTAGGCAAGCCAAATGCGCAGGCTGCCAGGCTCCGAGACGACGGCGCGCTTGTAGTGCTCAACGACATTGACTCGCTGCTCAAGGTCGGAGGCGTTGCGGACGATCTCTTCGAGGTAGGCGAGCCAGTTGTCTTCGCCTATCGGGTTGGCCATGTTTGTTGGGCGCGAAGAGTTGAGTCAGAGTGCATCACACGATGCTCCAAGTAGTATTGACACGGCCTTAATAGCAGCGCATTAAATGATGGATGGGTATTGAAAGGAGCGACAGCTGCTGGGTCAAAAGACAGCAAAGCGAAGAAGCTGAGAGTCGGGCACGTGTCGATGCAATCGCGGAGCCGCTCGGGCTCAAGGGAAGAAAGAGTAAAGGAAATAAATAAAGGTGAGTGGGGGTGTGAGGTGCAGAAAGGAAGATTGAAAGTAACTAGCTACTAATGTATAGAAGAATCTCCCCCTATTGATGGCCAGCCCGGGCTGATATCCAGTGGAAATGGAGATGGAGATGGAGATTCGAAGCTGAAATCGAGGCCACGCAGGCAGAGATTGAGATTGATCAGCAGTAAAGTTGCCTGTGCGTGCGAACCTGAAAGAGTCCGCGCGTGGAGTGGGAAAAAAAAGTTGCTCCCAACCTAATAATTCGACACCTTGAGCTGGGGACTGCCGTTAGCACAGGGATGCACTTTCCCAGAAGAACGGAAAGCGAGGGTCGTTCAAATGATGTAATACCAAGCAGCCACAGCTATTAGTGCCGATGTCGCTATACTTTCTGACTAATACGCACTGTTACATGTGTGTTAGAGAGGGTTGAGCTTTATATACTATCATGCGTCACGGAAGCTCACTTGACCATATATATCATACCTGAGATACTCTTTATCCTTCTGTACACATATAAACACTCTGTAATGTCCCAAAATTCTTGCTCTGGCCTACTCTCCGTCGTATAAGATGCAATGTCTTTATCTACACCCAAATACCTCCGGCTCCCCGGTAGCGATACGGCAGTACCGGCTACACCTGCACGAGGATCCGTTGGCTCTAGGCCGATCTATTTCCCAAATCGCACAAGCTGGCGAAGGGTCTAGACCCCAATTCGACCCGGACTTGCCAGACAAATGTGCAACCTGACGCCTTTTGGATTCACTGGACCGTTATTTCCAGCGCACGGCCAAATCGGGGTCCCGGTTGCCGGCCTACTAAAATCCCCGACCGAGTCAATCGCCAAAAGTCAGCATCGAAATTGGCAGTTGATCGTCTTTTTTGCTGGAACAGTCTCGAAAAGGGGTGCAGGAGGAGGAGGAGGAGAATTGGCTCCGCCTCAGCTGATAGGCTGGACTTTGAAGTCGGAGCGAATATCGATATCTAAGTTTTGTTTATCGCATGCGCACCAAGAGGAGGCAAGCTCATGATTAAGCCTGTAGGTATTTGAAGCTGGCGGTTGAGGGATCTCACAAGCCCTATTCAAGTTAAAGCACAGTATTGAAAGACATGACGCCCCTGCCAAGTACACATTGTCTCGGTATCTCTGGCACCGAGTGACCTTGGCGTTGATTGCGTGCCTTGGGAATATTGGCACTGCCCAGACTGCCAGATATGACTTTGCGCTACACGTTCCCGCAAGTAGCTAATTTGAGATCGTTCAAGGCCCAATAAGACTCTTGGTCACGCTGAAGACCACAAAGTCCCGAAGACCAAGAAACTCTGTATTTTATTCCGTATCAAAATTAGCCCTAGATAGACCTCATCTAGTGGTTCGGGTGCATAAACCCGCTGCTTTAGCCGCACCTTATCTAGATATTTATCGTAAGCCACTGACATCCGATGGATATTTGCTACCGCTAGTGAGATGCCGAGTCAGCTCGTGTTCGATATCTAGGTCAGAGTCGATGTCAGGCTTCGCAGCACAATGCTGTGCCGCATCCCGACAGCCATATTGTATGATGAATTAAAGTACAATGACGACAGCTTGGAAACAAATCTGAAGGGTCCCGTCATACATAATCATTTGAGAAACTTTGTCTATGAAAATGTCTTGACTGAGTTAATTATCGACACTCTATCTGAATGACCAAGGTACCGCCAGCATAGGGATTCAAGTTTCCTGTCTTTCAGGTACGGAAAAAAGCCATGTAGTGGACGGGGTTTAGACCACCGATATTAGATTACGATATTGTATACATAGCTCAAAGTGCATGCCTATTCTCCAGCTGATCCTGTTAAGTTCCGAGTTCGTGAATAAGCCCCCTAGACATCATATGAGTGTGCCTGCAGCCACGTGGCGGTTGAATATGAGGACAAACATTTCACCTGAACACCACTCACTCTGACGCCTCTCGTCGATCACACTGAGATTGGAATAAGAGCAATCAACTAGGAACTGCATCCCTTTGTGTAATTATTTCGCGCGAATTCAATCGGTGTGTGCGTGATGCGTGCCCAGGCCAGGTGGTGGACAATGAAACAGATATACAGGTATCGGCAGACAGATTAGCCCTCTTATTGTTCAGTAATGTCGCATGGCGATTTTACTCTTGTTATGCCATGCGTGGGTTGCTTATACAGGATAACAGTATCGGAAGTCTATGCTGCTACCGAGTTCATAAGCGTATGCGCCATCAATAAGAACCGATGGCAACAAGCTGGTTAATCCCTGAGGAAGATCCGGATGCAGGCCATTGTTCCACATTTGACTGACAAGTGTGTCGTGATGGTTTCGCCGCAAGGTGACGCGAGGACTGAGGAGCTATGGCTGGCCCTTGAGGTATGCAAACGTGACACACACGATGCACCACCAGCTCACATTGGGGGCGCCAAGTACCTTGACCGCCATACATACATTATTCAGTTACATCTAAATCATCTGTCAGACCACAAGAGGCTGATTGAAGGGTACTTGGTGGGAGCAACTCGACACTTGACACTCCACTGCGGCTGTCATCTGGAACATCTTCATCATTCGCTGATACCCCAGAACAAGCCGGGGTTTGCGCAGAATTTACTGTGCACTGCCTCGTTCATTAAAAATCGCTGACAGATGCATTGAAGGTAGCCCTAAAAGATGGTAGGTCGTTAAGACGGCTGGAGAATGGATCCTGGGTCGTTTTCATTGGCGTCCTGTATAGATTCCTACATTGGGCTAGCCAGGGTCCATCCAGCTCGCACATCCTAATAACAAAAGTCACGAAACCTGTAAGGTGGCGGGCTGCATGACATGGCGCAGAGCTGAGAGTTTCGTTTCTGCGGCCCAGCTTCTTTTTGGCGGCGCGTGCTCTTGTTCTTTGTGGCTATCTGTGGAAGCAGCGCATAGGGCATTGTCTCCAATCGACGTGCTCGTCTCATATGCGTCAGAGAGAAGCATCGTCAACGGCAGCTCGGACCTCGTAAAGAAGGATCCCTGCAAAGGTAAAGAGCATGGCGTCTGAGGTATAATGCGTCGGCTATTAATAGAGGCGGCGAGGATGGGGGAGAAGAACAGTGTATCCGTAAATAACGGGACGAGTCGGAAGAAAAGATCTAGAAACGCGATTCTGTTGATCTCTCTGCAGGTACACGTCGATGCAGTCAGATGAAACAAGTGAGACCAGCTCGAGAGATGGCATTGGGCGGCAAACCCCTCACGGCTCTTGGCTGGGTCAGCTCATAGCCCAATGTGGTAAGCTACAGAAGCTAGTACCTGACGCCAGGGGCGGTTTACAGCGAACCCCGCCGCTAGCAACCCTACTGTAGCCCTGAATGGCAGTTTTATCAAGTCGTCCTCGAGGTTGATTGGCCCCCTTTTTTAGACCGAATCAACGACGTTGATGGTGGTGCTTGTCAGTTTCAAATTCTTAAGCCCAGTCAAACCAGGGGCACATAAAGGCGTCAAGGCGTCTTTGGGGGGGGAGAGAGAGAGGAAGCGAGAGAGAGAAAAATAGAAGAAACAAGCGGTATTTCTAGAGCACTAGTCGTCCCCTGAAAGGGACTTACCCATCAAACTGGGTCGCCCTTGTTCCGGAATACTCCCCGTAGCCAACTATCTATGCCTATAACCCTGCCTAAACCAAAGCTAAAGCTCACGGCACCTGCTTCCACGATTCTTCGTCAACGGCCTTGCATTCTTTTCTTGATCTCAGTGTAATTTCCATCCATTACCAGGTCCCCCCATTATTTTCTGCTGGGACTCGCTTCTTCCATTCCACTTCATTCCTCGTTCATTTCATCTCATCTCATCTCATTCATCCAATCTAATCTCCTTCTCCTTCTTTCCCTCCCTTGGCCGTTGTCGTCACACAGTCAACCCACTTTCTCTTCTTCTTCTTTCCGTTCTCGAGCGGCTTCTCTTCTGCTTTCGTCCTTGAACTCTCACGACCGCTTTTTGCGTCGGGCTCTTTCACTCTCTCAAGTGTCCCACGCCGCGCAGCCGCTCGCTCTTCAGCATCACTCACCTTCCAGTCATTCCTTGCGGTCGATTTTCTCATGTTAATTTAGTTTCTTTCGCCTTTCTTTAGATACTTTCAGCTTGTTCCCGGACTTGGCCGACCATATACAACTGCAACCTCATCATTCGTATTCTACTCGGAGGCTTGCATCTGCTGCTGCATCGAGTGTTACGTTAAACCAAGCCACTGCTGCTACATTACACTATCCGGCTCTCGTTTTCCCATTCTACTTCAGGCGCTCTGCTCCGACAGACCTGGACGATCTTCCCGAGATCTAACTGCGACATCTATCGTTACTTTCGTCAACTTCGAGTCGATATTGTCGCCTTGTCACCACTTCTCTTCGTTATCGATTCCTTGAACTGCCTGCCGCTTCCTCACGCGATCAGCTTGGGCAGCAGGTAATTCAACGCCACTCTCAAGATATATCCTGGTAACGACATCTTGTTTCGTTACATACCTTTGTCGATATGCGCTTTCCTCTCTCAACCGTAGTGGCGCTGGGCGCCCTACAAACCTTCGGTGTCTACGCTCAAGACTGTGTCGTAAGTGACCACTCAACAACTGCACGGCTCAATCCAGCAGTTACTGATGGATTCTAGAATCAATGTGTCGAGGGAGTCAAGCCTAGCGTGCACAGCTGCCCAGACCCTAATGACGCAGCTTGCGTTTGTGTGTCTCAAGATTTTGTGAAAGGTGTCGCTGAGTGCGCCAGAGCGCCGGGGTGTGAAGCTGCAGACGATGCTATCACGAGCTTCTTGAGCGGAGGATTCTGCGTTGGTATGTCCCCAAAATGGGCGCTACTACATAACAAAGACTGATATGGTCAAGGTCAAACTGTGCCTCCTCTCCCAGCCGCCTCCGAGGGCGCTGCCACTACTTCTGGCGCCGCGGCCACATCTGAGGCTCCTGGCGCTGCTGACACTTCAAGTGCTGCCGATGCTACAAGTGCTCCCGCCGATGCCACGAGTGCTCCCGCCGACGCTACCAGCGCTCCTGCTGAAGCTACAAGTGCTCCTGATGCCGCAACATCTTCTGCCGTGCCTCCAGTAACTTCAGAAGCACCTGAGGTCACTGCCACCGAATCGGCAGAGCCCAGCGTAAGGAGCTCACGTTTCTTCTGGCAACGCGGAAATGCTTACTGACATAATGACAGGATGCTGAAGAATCTGCTTCTGCCACCGATGCCGACAGCTCCTCCACAGCCTCAGGGGCTGCCGGTGCTGGTGCTACCTCTGACTCTTCCTCGGAAAAGGGTGATGATGATTCAGACAAGGACGAAGAATCATCTGATTCTGGCATGTCTAAATCTGCGCAGGCCGGCGTTGGTGTTGGCGTTACCCTGGGTGTTCTTGCACTCCTCGGCATCGCGGGTTTCTTCTGGAAGAAACGCCAAAACCAGCAAAACCTTCCTCGTGGAAACATGGCAGCCATGTCACCACCAATGTCGAGCGGAGATCGTGGCTACCCCTCACCAGACCAAGGATCGATTGGCGAGAAGCATGGATATGATCTCGAGATGATGTCTAACCGCTATGAGGACATGCTTCCTCGGGAGGAACCACGACACATGGTATAAGCTAGCTCCTGGAGGATAACGGCGTTTTAAAAAAAAAAAAGATGGGGAGATAAAAGCGGAATCAATTCATTGCAAACGACATTCACATGCGCATTCAATTCACCACACAGCAAAAGCTGATTGTGGTTCGAGAACCAGCCAGTATTCATCACCACACGAAAGACGGCAGCGTGCACCTGGCCAACCCGTAACTACAGGCAGTTGTCAATCGTTAGTAGATTTTGCTGATGATGAGAAGAAATGACATCTACCTCAAACCAAAGGTTTCGATTTGAGCGGCGTTGAACGGTTGTTAAAGGGTAAAGGTCGAGATACCACAAATTTGCCTTTGGGAACGAGAATTCGAGATATCAATGTTGAGCCAAGTTTTGAGTTGGGCTACTTGAGTTTGCACGTTAGTTTGATCAAGTGTACATCCTATTCATTGTACATATCTTACAAGGTTCTATGGAAATTACATGATGGCACCGGGCGACGCTTTAATTTTCGGCGTCTTTTGAGCTAATTGATGCAGATGGTAGATATGTTTGTCTACCATGAATAGTACGGCCGTTGTCCATAGACGGGTCGGTTCGGCAGATGCACCCAAGGTCCCTTCTTGTTCTTCTTGGCTACGCGTTCCTCGTATTCTCGTATCCTTGACTTCTCCTCCTTGAGCAGGACCGTTAGACCTAGATGAGTGATTCAGTCAGTCTTCATTAGAAGGAATTTGCAGAACCGCAAAACGTACTTGTGCTGGGGTGTCGGATGATACCCATCCGTCCTCGACCCTTGTAGTCAACCTTCTTCCCCCGCCAAGGACCCCTTCCAACCCACGACTGAGCGATGTACATGCGCGTAGGATCCTCAATCTCAAGCCATTTGCCATCAACAGTCTTGATCTTGGCGGGCTTTGCAAGGGCCTCGCCGTTGACCTTGCCGAGTCCCATACCACGCTGAGCAATGGCCAGATCGCGAGCCTCCTCGAGGTAGTATCCCACCTCGGCCGCCATCTTCTTCTTGGACCACTTCATCTGCGTGATGGCGTCGTCGACGCTCTTGCCGGCGATCTGGCGGGCCAGCATGACGAGCTTCTTGACACTGGTAGGCAGAAACTCGCTCTTGTGCAGCAGCTGTCTCTCCGTCATCTGGATTCGCTCCTCCCTGGTCAGCCGGCCGTTGCGGCGCACCATCTGAATGACCTTCTTTCGCTGCCAGCGGATACGGCTTCGGGGATCAGGGTCCACGACCATGGCCATGTTTTCCTTTGTCTTTTGCTCGGGCTCGCCGGCGCTGGGGTCGACATCGGTGGGTGCCTTGTGAGAAGCCTCGATTTCGTCCTGGAAGATATTGTCCTCGACACCGCTGTACATGCTCTTCTCGAGGAATTGTTCACGGCTCTTGGGGTCGTCGAGTTGCCCTGTTACAGGGTCCTGGGTCATGGCGGATCCTGAGTCCTTGTTCCGGGGCTTGCCCCATCCCTTGAAGATATTGGCAGCCCATTTGTGTCGTCGCTGTACTGAGGGTCCGACGGCGGCGGAGAAGATCGGGGTGGGTGAGCTGGGTACAGGATTCGCGGTCCTTGCTATAGAGAGAGGCTCTTGGTCAGCCTACTAGGTAGGTAGGAAGATTTCGACGCCAATTGAGTTACTCAGAAGGCGAGATTGAACATTGCCGTACCTGATACTGCCAGCCTCCGGGCGGCTAGTCGGAGACTCATGGTTGCAGAAGTTATCGGGTTCTGCAAACCAAACAGTATCTCACGATATGTGCCTTTCAACTAAGGACTATGTCTCATGGGCGAGATTCTTTTCCGCAGATGGCCATTAGCCGGGGTTGATCCGGGAGTGCCGGGCTCAAGCAGCCAGACGCATGCACGTGACTCGGGTGCTAGCGCGATTAACATCAGCCCATCTTCGGAATCAACTTGGAATTGCTCGACCACATCCAAACCCCCCCAGCAACCTTCTGCACTCTCTCGAAAGCTCCGCTCCGTCGCCCGAACAGCTTCGCAAAAACAAATCAGTCACAATGGCCGTCGCTCCTATCACCGGTGTATGTTTTCCCCGACTCAATGGCTTCGTTCTCGCACTCGCCCGGGCCAGAGGAAGCCGGCTAGAGCTTTTCGTGGACTGACAATTGGGATAGATGCTCCGACGAAACCTCGTCCTGGACCTCAGCATCGCCCTCGGTACGTCGATTGCTCTCACGAATTATTTCAATGGGCAATTGCTTGTCTCAAGAGGAGGATACTTGGTGGAGGCTTACAATCCGCGTGATGTGGTTGGTTGGGGAGCAATGGACTGACTAGCATCTTGACAGGCTCTGGCTTCGTCATGGCCAACTTCTTCTGGTAAGCGAACTCACCGATGAGACGAGACGATATCGAGATGATCGAAAACTCACCATTCCGACACAGGTACGGCTTCCACATGCCCCGAACCAACGCCCGCGACAACTACTACATCAAGCTCGAGGAGGAGCGAGCCGCCCAGAAGAACCAGTAAAAGGGAAGAAGATACCGATTCGAGATTATGGGCGATTACAGCAAGGGCATTGAGAGATGGGAGTGCACATAGATGCGTCGAGGCGGCTAGCCAATGTTTCGTTTGTCGTGTAGCTGGGTAGAAAGAATACCACCAAGGCTTTACTTCAACCGAGACGGTCGCCGGGCTGTCTGTACTTTACTTATAGACAAGGGCAACCGGGTCGTAATGTGCTTTGATTCTTAGCTGGTTCTGGGTCACTGAAGCGAGATGCGTGATGTGCATGGCGTAATTGGTATTATATTCTCAACCTCGCAGATGATGCGGGCTGATATGCCATTGAGTTTTCATCTGTCAGCCAATATAAAGGTGATATCCATATATCCAGTTCCAAAAATTGAGGCGAGTAGATATGGCCAATTCGTAGTTTTCGTATAGCAACTCGAAGCTATGGAGCTCCTCGGTCCAACCCGACAATGCCGTCATCAAGCCGTTCCTGATGACTCAACATTCCAACATCCAACCCTACAGCGAATAATTGATGATGTTGTATGGACAACTGTGATAATAAACAAGTACAAGATTGAAGAGAAAATTATTGGCTACTGAGGAAGATGATATTCGCACCTGAGGGAGGCTTGTTGTGTAATCGAAGCTCTCTCCAGCCCTATAGGAATATCACGTATATCAAGACTGAGTGAGGGGGCCAGAGTTTCTTCCATGAGCTCAGCAATCGAGCAAATACTCATATTGCCTATCTTGCTGTGTCTGGCGAATGCCAACTCGATGACCACTGGTAATGCTGAGGAGGCGCTTTGTCTTTGCCGTCTTTGCCATCACTTTTGTGTCCCGCCGTGGGATAATCTTTTCCCTCCCACGCCGTGGTCTCGACCATGAACGAGCCCTTTTTATCTTGACATCTAACGGCGAGTAAACAAAAAAAAGGGTCAGAATACCTCATCACGCAGTGCATCCTCCCGAGTCTAGATCGTATAGCAGGAAACTCACTTTCGGAACAATCGCTCAACGGTAAAACATTGCACCGGACTATCCCACTTGACAGGCTCCTTGATCTCGCACTTATACTGCAGCATCTCGAGGAGCTCGCAGCCGGCGAGATCGACATTTTTCAAGCCTTGGTCTAGCTTGCGCTTGCGGCTGCTGAGGTTGGTCTGGACGCGCTCAGGGAGCTCTGAGGCGTGGAAGACTTGGCACGGATAGCCCATTGTCAAGGACGATAGTGGACGCTGCTAGCAGTCGGCATCTAAACGACAGGGGCCTTTTGGCAGCGAAACTGCGCTGAAGAGGCCTGTTATGGAGGCGGTGACTGGAAGTCGGTTGTTAGGGGAGGTTGAGGAGATGAGTCTTGAAGATGTGAGTTGAACTTGTCATGTTTCTGCGGGCCTGAGGGTTTGCCGTTTTTGGATTATCATCGTCCAGCGCTACAACACACCAACGACTTACAATGGTCTTCGCAACGAATTTCACTAAGCTATTAATGTGGCCTTGCAATACATACTTGCGATCTTTACTACTTTTGCAATCCCATGGAAGGTCTCTCATAGTAGTGGTCAAGAAGCTCGAGGTTACCCTGAAGCCACACTCAACATGGAGTTGGTTTCATGGAATCATCATTTCTCTTCACACAAAAACAACTACTTACCTTATCGAGATCAACATACTAAGTTATGATGGCAGGTACTCCGTAGTTTGCGCTCCTCCCTCACCTCAGACCCCATACTGGGCAGCCGGACTCAGACTCAACACCAACCTTACATCCAACCAACCAAACTCACACATATATCACCACTAGACGAAATTGCCGCTGCTCACTTCCACAATACAAAGGCCGCCGGTATCAGCATATCCGGTCGCCATCTCCCACTCATCTACAAGCTCATATCAACCCTCGTCAACCCTCCCCATCTCTACGCCGTCCTCCTCATCGACGTCGAAGGCCGCTTTGATGCCACCCGTCTGACATGCTCCCCCTCACACACACAGCACGTCTACGTCCAACGACCACCACGAAGCAGCAGTCCAGAGCAACTACGTGCTCTCGTAGCTGAGGCCGAGGGCATCTTATTATACAGCGACGTAGCACGTGCGAGTGCCGCGCGTGAGTGGTGGGGGACTATTGTCATCGGTGGGCTGGGAGCTGGGGATATTGCGGCGGGCTGGAAAGGTTGGCTTCGGGTCGATCGTGAACCTGTCCGTGGGTTTGCACTGGGGATCAGCGCCGAGGAGGCCCTGGATCAGAGAGAGCAGAGACAGGCTGTCGTGGATGCGGCTGGTTGGGCGGTTACCTCGCAGTGGGGAGGGTTTACGTTCAAGGAGGCAGATGAGGATGCGCCTGGGGAGAAGGCAGGTCAAGGGGCAGGGGCAGATGATAATGGAGAAGAAGAGGATGGTCGGGGTTGAATCTACCGAGGCTCGGGTTTCCAAACATGGCTTCTCGCGCATAATGGACATTCTCCAGCCTGACGCAAGAGATCATGACAA
The DNA here is from genome assembly GCA_013623665.1 of Fusarium sublunatum. Taxonomy (NCBI): domain Eukaryota; kingdom Fungi; phylum Ascomycota; class Sordariomycetes; order Hypocreales; family Nectriaceae; genus Fusarium; species Fusarium sublunatum. The sequence goes on from JABFFF010000183.1 coordinate 71,895, forward strand.
GTTTCAGGGTTTGCGCGGTCATCATGGGAATCGTCGGTGGAAACTACAGACATCTCCTCCATGGAGAAGAAAACTGCCGATCATCGAGAGGGATCGTATAACGCACTCACCCCTCAGCCCGAGCTCCGCAGCCGTCGTCATCCTCAGCCTCACTCGGAGCCCCGACATATGATGTTACTCCCCGTGGGCAAGCACAACCTCGATGGGGATGGTGATGGGAAACATCGGGTCTGTGACATTACGAAGCGAGCAGTGACGTTAAATGTGTGAGTTTTGGCAAGGACGAGCCTCGGTGCTATAATATGGGGATAAGTGGACTTTGTATTGAGACAGAGTTGCAAAACTAAATGGTGGAGTTGGAATAATGGAGAATTGAAACATGGATCTCGATATCACGATCAAACGGACCGAAAATGAATCAGACGACTTACGTGCGTATGCTACCTATGTAGTTGTTGGCGATATGGACCAAGGCTCATTGCATCTCACGATACTGTTGATGAATGGATCAGGTGTAGAACCACATACTTCACGGCAGTTAATATTAGTCAAACTATGTAGCCAAAACTCCAGATTGATTAGTTGATCTAGTTAGTATTATCAGAATTGATACTGAATGTCACAATGTAACAGTGTTGAAGAAATAGTTATTGTAATAGACTTGATTTTCCTATCTTTTTGCTATTCTATATGGTTGATGTGATGCTCATCAGGGTATAGTAAAGGGTGGTGCATCATAGGGAGGTAAGAAGCTAGCTGATAAAAGATGAAAAGCCTCAAAGTCTGGAACCCATCTTTCTATCCAGATGATCTATGCTCTATTGAGTCTTCAAGACTTGGGTTTGATGTGTGTGATTGGTCGTAACACCTGCAAGGAGCGTGATGCAGGTGTTTGTGTAAAGACAGGTCATATCGCATGGCTGTGCTGTGACATAGGAAATCCCAAACGCCGATAAAGTACCAGAAAAAAAAAGTCTTATCCCAAAAGTGTAAAGTGTGAAGAGAAGATAACCTGGCACGGCTTAAATGGTGATGCCGTCCATGTCGACAGCGATCTCGGTGATGCCAGACTCAGGGACAAGAGCAGGCTTAGTGAGCTGGCCCTTGGCAGCCTTCTTGTCCATCTCGCGCTTGATACCATGGTTGACGGCATCGAGGACGTTGTCGACGGTGATGCGAGGCTTGTAGGCGGGCTCAGTACCCTCCTGGTATACACCAGTCTTGACGAGAATGCTGTACCAGTCGTTGTCGGCAGTCTTGTTGACAGCGTTGGTGCCCTGAATGTCACTCTCAGGAGTGTCACCGACAAAGTAGACAGTATCGGGAGGAGCAACGAGACCGTGCTCGGTCTGGCGCCATTGACCCATCAGACGAGAAGCAAACTCAAAGGTGGAAACCTGGGGCTTGCCAAAGGCATGAGTGTGCAGGACACCCTGGCCGTTGGTGAGGTCCTTGAAGGTGACCTCGAACATGCGGCGGAGAGCACCCATACCGAGACGGACGTGCTCGTGGGCAGCAGACCAGACGACATCGTTGTGGGAGAAGTAGAAGGGAGGACCCTCATCGTTGGTCTCGCTGCGGGTACCGAGGCGACCACCCTTGGACATGGCAACGTCGAGCATGATCTGAATGTCACCAGCCCAGTCGCGAGAGTCGGCGAAGACGAAGACGGCGTCGATGACAACGTCGCTGAAGTCTCGCTCACGGGAGTTGGCATGCTCCTCAGGGGTGAGCTTGCGGAAGGGAGTGGTAGCAGAGTTGTGCTTGATGATGTCGCCAGGGGTCACGACATCCTTGAAGCCGTAGCCCTCAGCAACATGGCGGCACTTCTCGCCCTCACCACCGACAACAAGGACGGTGCGGTACTTCGCAGCCATCTCCCGCATGGGAGTGTGACCGCAGATGAACTGACCAGGCTTGATGTCGCACTGGAGCTGACCAGAGAGGTCACCGCATCGCTCCTCTTCAGTCTTACCACCACCATTGGTGAGGAAGATGTGAGGCCTATTAAGAGCGTGTTAGTGTATGGTTCAACACCTAGGATCCGAGTCACGATGCCCTTTATAAAGTGGACCTCCCCAGAATAAATCCGGGGATGGTGGATCGTGGCTGCAGGGAGTGGGTGATATTGACTTACACTTGAACGCCATATTCGTTCTCACCGTTCAAGACCTTCATGGCCTGGATAGCCTCGGGGATAGCTCGTCCACCGCGAACAAGGACGCCATCGATGTCAAAGGCAAAGACGAAAGAGTCGGCCACGGGCTGGGAGACAGGAGGAGAGAGGGGAGAGGCGGGGGAACCAAGGCTGGCGATGCTGTCGCTGGAGCTGGAGGAGCCGAGCTCAGGAGAGCTAGGGACAGAGCCGGGAGAAGAGACCTCGCTCTGGGAAGGGAGGTTGTCCTTGAAGAACTCGGTCTGTTGAGAAGCCATGGTGGAAGATGTGATGGTGGTGTTGATGATAGGAATTTGGTCCTGTTCAGGCGCTCGCGTTACTGTAAAACGCGAGGAGTTGGGAAGTCTGGTGAGTGTTTTCGTATAGTTCGAAAGAGATATCAAAGGTTGTTTGAACAATTGACTCGGATTGTTGAGCTGTTTTGTGTCTGTAGATGGATGGTGGATATGGAATCTGGGGAATGATGGAGAATGATGGTTTCTACCGTCAAGAACGGTGGGAGAAATCTGGGGCTTTATAGATTTACATGTCAAGCGGAGAGCAACTGGCAGGTACGTAAGATTCCTGAGGAAGCAAGCATCAAACAAGGCGTCACCTTTGATCGATATCGAATCGAAGGAATTTCGGTATACTCCCGTCGATACGTATACGTAGGTACAGTAGCTCGGGTCCCAATAACCGAGTCAGTGTCAAAACCGTGGCCCCTTACCCACAATTACGGTTCCACAGTATTTCTTGTGAGGCATTGTTGTGTTTTCCATCAAGTAAAACTCTAAGAGCTATGAGGCAAGGGATGGTTGACAAATCTGGTCATGACGGTGTTGCTCGATGGTCTGGGCGATGGAGGTACCTGCCACCACGATGCGGGTGGGTATTGTGTACTCGTCATTGCTGCTATGATGCATCAGACCCATTGTATTAGCTACACTAGTTTTTGACGACTTGCTGTCTCCCCAGTCCCCGCGGCTCGGGCGGGTCATTATCTTTACCTGTCGGTTCTTTGCTTTGTGCCTGGGTTTGCTTAGACGCCGTCGCCGCACTAAGTCGACCCCATTCTCGACTTCAACCTCGCGTATCCGAGGACTGAACGTCATTTCACGTACCGGAGATGCAGATGCCTAACGAAACATTGCCCTGCCTGTTTTCGTCAACCAGCAGATTGTATGTACTGTAAATAACGCATTGCTCACAGTACAGTATACACAGCATCAGCCCCTACGGCAATTGATCAAAGCTGTGCTCGTGTCAGACGAGGCTCGTGGTTGGAGATCGCCAGTGATTATCGTCCTCAAATCTATCTTCCCTGAATCGCAGACTGTGACCGTATCACCGTCTCCTACTCTCATGGTAACGATGTGCTCTGTGCAGATTTCTTTTATGGTGTGGACCCTGAGGCTCGCTATCGTGGTACGTATCGCCAATCAGGGTCTCTGTATCGGTCAGGGACCTCAGACACCAAACTTGCAGACGGTTTCTCGTTACACGGTGGCTTCCCAGGGGCTAAGACGCGAACTGCAGGTCTGGGCGTGAGAGCCAATGCAAGGCCGACGACATGAAGCGCCCGTTCCGTCAAAGAAACCGGATTCAACCTGTACAGTATCCACCGTCAAGCACCCAGTCATGACGCCAATACGGTCACCGTCAGAAGTGTCGACGGTGAAAATACATGCAACCTGCCACCATCCATGATCCCCCTACCAACGCCGCGGAATCTGGTGCTAATCTTGTACCCCTTTGGTACAATTTCTTTGTTTTTCGCGCGCACAACTTCGGTCCGTTCTAGAGCGTGACGTCAAGCTCGCTCCGCTCAGGGTCCGCTCATGCCCCGCCAGTCCGGTCCGGAGCCCTATCAGCCTCGCCGTGTGGCCCCACCCGTGTTCCGTTATCCACCTAGGCGCATTCGGCAAGCAAAGGATTATTCATGTTAGCCCGTGTCGCTGTGCGAAATCACTTTATGGAGGGACCGATTTTTGCAAAAGTTACATTGTAGAGTAATCGTCATGTTGGCTGTGATCTCGATGACAGTCATGATTGAGAACTGGTAATTGAAATGAATTATTTCTTGATATTGCACCAGGGGAAAAAAGGAGTTGCGCAGCCATCATATCTGTGTAACACGAGAAAAAATAAAATTAAATGCTAATATTGTGTCCCTGAAAAGCATGTGAAACGCGGTCAAGAGATAGCCGTTATCGTCCCTATCAGAACCAACAGATCTGCATACAGTAGGGCAGCACAGGGTCCTTGTGCCCTGGAAGGGTTCGCTGATGAACTTGGACAGTTTTGGCTTGGGCAATGCTGCAAGTCTTCAGACGGGCTGCCACTTCAGTCCAACCGACCCTAGCTTAGCTGTCCTTGGCTTGGCTCAGCTCACTCAGCCTTTTGCTGTCTGTCAACTTGATACGGTAGTCAACTTCGTCATTGTCACCGTTTTTCACCTCCTCACAACAGCTGCGTAGTACTAAACCAAGGATGCATGAGGTAGGCGCTCACTGCCTGTTTTCCTGCCCTGTTATCTCGTCGTCACCTTGTCTATCCACGGCATGAAAGAACAGCGTTTCTTTAGACATCATTTGCTGCTTGGCGACCTCTCAAGATGATCGTAAGAAAATCCTCCCGGCCAGGATCATGGATAACGGCACTTGGCATCTGTCCGCTCGATATGCCTCGATCAGAAGTTCGCGGGGCAATTCACACATTGTTCCTTGTAGCATCCCTGTGTTTCATGGAGCACAAACATCGGGAGAAAACGAATTAATGAGGGGGAAACGCGGCTAGTGGAGAAGACAGTTTGTGTGCGGTTACAACGTTGAATATTACGGTAACTGCGCTTTGACGGTAAAGGGGAACGGGAGATGGTGGTTTTGGTGGTTGTTTTCCTACCGTACCTGTAGTGAAACAACCCGTGATGTCACTTTTTAGGTTCTCTGCAACGAAATTCTAGAACGAGACTTATTAAACAGAGTTCAGGTTTAGCCTTTGCAGGAAATAGCGGTAAGTGGTTATCCGTCGCCTCGTCTATCTGAGCCCAGCACAACGGTATGTACCAACTACCAACAAGTATAGACGGGGTTATACCTTGGTTCAAGTAAAGTATACGGCCTCGGTCTACTCCCGTCACAACATCCCAGCCACCTCCTGCCCATCAATTCCTCTTTGTGTTCAATCTTCCGCTTACCCCTTCAGCCACTTCCTTGTGAATCAGACGGAATATTTCTCACGTTTTCCTTGATCCGAGATGGAGGGTGAGAACGACAGCAGCAATGAACGGTATGTGACGGGAACGGATCTGATGCATAAGATCGACGGTAGCATGTACCCTTCACAAATATCAAAAAAGCCGCTTAGTGTGGTTTGACTCTTTTTCAAAATAGGTATGGATAGATAGACCTCCTCCTGTCACTCACGTTTTCGTTCCCCCCTCTTAGAGCGTGCCTGAATAGCTAGTATATTGCCGCATTTGGCACTGATTGACGTTGTTTGTGTGTCCTTTCACATGGAGCAAACAGAAGCGGCCGGCCGGCGCCGTTCAAGCCCGACCCGGCTCGCGGGGTCGGGCAAGACAGCACCAATAGCGCCGTCCGGGGCTCCGGCTCCCCGGTCGCACGAATGATCGTGCAGTTCCGATATCCAATAAGTTGATGCTAAAACTCCACGAGTCAATGAACTCCCAACTCAAAGATGACATTCCCCCGCATGTGCTAATATTCACTCATCTCCACATGGGTCGTTCTTGAATTTGATGCCTCAAATCCGTTATCTGCCTTCTCCAGGTTTCGCCTTTGATAGAACTCCGCCTCCGCGTCTCCATTTCTCCATGTCCCCATTTCTCTCCACGAGCTTAATCTTCTCTCCTTCACTGAAGATTGACAAAAAGACCGCCGTCGACGAGTAGCTGCGCACCTGTCACGTACCCGCTGAGCTCCGGACACGCCAGGAAGACGGCTGGGCCAGCCATGTCAGAGGGAGAGCCTGTTCGTCCAAGAGGAATACGGCCTTCCATGTAGGTACGCTTTGCATCGTCGGCAAGGTCAGCGTCGTTGAGCTGCGTGCGGATCGTTCCAGGGAGAAGAGCGTTGCACCGGATGCCGTGCTCTCCCAGAGCGCACGCTGTGCTCTGCATCAGGCTCAGAACGCCCGCCTTTGTAGGCGTGTAATGGGTCTGCTGCCCACCTCCAACGAGCGCTGAGATGGACGAGACACCGATAATGCTTCCTCCCTTGGGTTCTTGGTTGAGCGCCATTTGCCGTGCCGCAGCCTGGGTCACGTAGAATGCACCATCCAGGTTTGTTCGTACTGTTGAGTAGAGCAGATCCGGCTCAAGTGTGAGGAAGTCGGCAAATGTGCAGATACCAGCGTTCGACACGCAAACGTCAAGTCGTTTTTTGGGAGAATGCTCAACGGCCTTCTTGACCAGTTCCGTTGCTGTGGCTGGGTCTCGGACGTCGCCTGCTTGGTGTTCGAGGTGGCCAGCAGTGGAGGATGCTTTACGGATGGCCTCGGCCTCCTCGATCAGTGAGTCGAGATGTTGCTTGTCCTTTTCGAGACCCAGGTGGTTGACCACGACATTGGCACCTTGTCGCAAGAACTCGAGGCAGATGGCACGGCCAATGCCAGTTGTGCCGCCTGTGATGATGGCGCTCTTGTTGGCGAGAAGACCCGCTGGCATCAACATGATGACTTTTGCAGGAGAGAGTAGCTGTAAATGCTTGTTTTGTAGTTTTGTAGTTTTGAATAAGTTCTATAAATGTTCGGTTCAATCGCTGTTGTGGCGGTCGATAGGTAGAGCAGAGGATGAGAGTTACTTGTCGTGTAATGCGGGGCTTCGTGAATGATGGATGAGGCTATATTCAGAATGTTTCCTTTAACAGAATTGCTTTGCAAAATGATTTCGAGATGAAGAAGAGTCCAAGACACGAGTTTCGATTATTCATTTCCCCTCACTTCACGGGGCGCGGCTCTTAATAGCACCGAACTCTGCCTCCCACCTTGCAACCTCCTCTTTTGGTGCGTTAGCATCCATCGTGACCCGCGCAATGGTGGGACAAAGTCACCAAAAGAAAGACGCGATTCTGCTTCCGGGAAAGCATTCACACCGAGGCCCCGAATTTTGCGTTGCAGTTTTTGGATTTCTGTGTATGAGAGCTTCGGGGCACCAGCCAGCGAGGGGTCATGTGGCCAGTCAGATTGGTCCCCTCGGTGTGCTTTATCGCGAGATGCCGGCGGGGGAATTGGGTTGAAGTGGGAAAGATTTTTTACCCAAGGATCAAGGATAAAAGTTCAAAGGATATTGTCCCCTCAGTCTATCCTGCTAGTGAATCGAAGTAGCAATTGAATGTCAAGTCAAATATGTAAACTCTCATAACCACGTTCATCATGTCTTCTCACATCCATACTAAGCTTAGTTGCTTAGTACTTGGATTGGAAAGTCCCTGACACCTGTTCCCACAAAACCCCAAAGTCCAGCACCACTTTAATGGGGCATGGGGTACTCTACAGTGATAAACACTCTCCTATTGTGAGGGTGGCCACGATGGATGTGGGCTCTCTGAACGGCCACCGTCTTGAGTGGCGTTGGACGCTCTGACGGTCACCGTTTACATCTCACGATGCTAGTTCTTCAGAGTCGCACCTATCACCTATACCTTGTCCTATAGGGTGTGCACACACCTCGACTAGTGGGCCGCATCTGTTGGCATCGCGACCTCTTTTCTAGATCCGAGGATCTGCGCTTTCCTATGACTGCAAATCAATGTCCGGGGTGTAGAGTATAATTCAACGACATGATGGTTGGGTTTCGGATCGTGGCGCCCGCTAAAACTTCCTCATGAAGAAGTTGTCATGATGGATAACAATCCGCACTTTCTCTACAGCAACAACCAATTCTCGCTCATCAGACCGCTTCGTAAGTTTTAATAATGTTTTTGTTTGATTGCCTAGAAATTCCCAGAAATAAAATGCAATGCAGGTCCTTGAAAAACACCCAACAAGTGTCATCCCTATGAACAAATAAGACCACATTCTATCAAATTGCAATTTTACGTCTACTAGATCCCATCATGCGACCGCAAGAAACGTGAATGTAGTCGCAAACCTAGTACCGACATATCGGAAAAAATGACACCGACCTGTCATAAGCATCTTTTGTAATAGCCACCTCTTAAGATGTTGAGGTCTTGAGGTTCTCCACCTTTGCTGCAAGCGAATCGACAACTCCGTTAGGCTTGTTGTCTTCGTTGCTAGAGCTTGGAGCTGCAACAGGAGCTGATGTGGGCATCTTGAACAGATAGTCGCTGGGGATGAGCTTGGATCGAGCAGCAGGGTTGATGGTCAGACCGAAACCAGGCTTGTCCAGGTCGGCGGTAGTGAGGTAGCCCTTGGTGGGGATGGGCTCATCCGTGAAGAGGTCTCCAAACACAGGCAAGACGCTGCGGCCATCAGGAGAGTTGGCCAAGTACTCCTGGAAGGGAGTGTTGGGCTGGGAGATCTGGAAGTGGTAGCTATAAGGACCACTGGCGTGGGGAACAACAGGAATGTCGTAGGCGGCAGCCAAGGCGGCGACCTTGAGGAGCTCAGTCAAACCACCTAGCCACATGACATCGGGCTGGATGATATCGAGGTTGCGACCCTCGACAAGCTTGCGGAAACCGTATCGCGAATACTCATGCTCACCAGTAGTGAACTTGACTGTGGGGTGAGCACGCTTGATGAGCGCAAAGCCATCAGTGTCATCGGGCGACAGACATTCCTCCCACCAGTTGATGTTGAGGTCCAGACAAGCCTTGACCAGTTCGATCGTGTAGGAGACGTTGAGACTCATGTAGCAGTCGACCATGATGGGGAAATCGGGACCAACAGCTTCGCGGTGCTTTCGCAGAAACTCGACATTCTTGCGCAGACCCTCATGACCATCGTCAGGGCAGAAGGGGAGAGGTACCTTGGCGCCCCAGAAGCCCATCGACTTGGCTGCCGTAGGCTCGGGACCGGTGCAGTAGAAGTCGAGGCGCTCCTTGGTAGCACCGCCAATGAGACGGTAGACGGGCTCGTTGCGGATCTTTCCTAGCAGATCCCAGAGGGCGAGATCGATGACGGAGATGATGGCGATGGGGAGACCCTTGCGACCATAGAACATGGAGGCTCGGTACATCTGCTCGAAGAGAAGGTTGGTGTTGCGAGGGTCGGCACCGATGAGGAAGCGCTCAAAGTGCTCATGGACGAGCCAGCAAGCGGGGGGACCTGGCGATGGTCTGTTAGTAACCTTTCGTTCGCTGGCCTTCACAGTGGACGTTGTTCTCAAAATGCATCATCTCGCTGTGCTATAGCCGGTAAAACTCACCTCCAAAGCCAGTAGCGAAACCAACAGTTCCGTCTGTAGCCTCAATCTCAACCAGGAATGAGCCGAGAACGTTGATGCCCCAGCTGGTTCGGGACTTCTTGTACTGCTCCCATTTTGAGCATGGTGTTGAGATGTCGCTGTCGATGAGCCTATGAGTGATGTGTGAGTGATGCCGTCGAAATCGTAACAATCATGGGGGAATGAGGATCGTACCAGTGACCACCCTTGACATTGTGGTAATCACCACCTGTTTTACAAAAGTCAGCATGTGCATCGCATGAAATTCTATCGTCAAGTCGTAGAGAGACTACCCCTCCTTCATGAGCGACAACAGGGTAACGCAACGTACCTGATCCAACACCGCCAATGATGAATGACCTGATGGCCTTGATCTTGGGGAAGTCCTTAACAGACGCCATTTTGAGGGTGAGAAATCAATTGATCTGCGAGAAGTCACGGACAGGAAAGCAATTGGAGTGTGACAAGTTGGAGAAGGAGAGAGAGGAGGTGATGGGATGGGGAGAAAGAAAAAAGTTGCTATGAGCTGGGGATCAGCCTCTTTACAAAGGACGCGCCCGTGGCAGTGTATCATTGAGTGCAACAGCTACCTTACTAAACTATCTAGGCAATGAGGCTCATGATTGACTGGCCAGTCAGTCTCGTGATGACGCTTCAGCGGGCAGGAGCCGGTAAAGCACGTCCGTGGGGGTTGGCCATGAAGCGCATATCGGGTCAAGATGCACCGAAGTTGGTGTTGCACGATGGAGCCGTCTCCAACTGCCTTAGCGTCTCCACCTTTTCTCGGCCCTCGTCGGGGTTTCAGCTGAGGAAGACATGATCGGGTAGCTTTACCTTTACGTAGTAGCTTAGCGGCGGCTCATGGTTTCCATTCTTTTTTATTCCTGCCCCGTTTATTCGGGGGGCACCTCTCTTTTGTGGACAAAGTTTAACCATCTCAGACATGTGAGGCAGCTGTTGTTGAATCAAAGTGAGCTAGGTACTGAGCGCTCTGCATTTATTTTCGCATCACTTGTCAGAGATTGGTGCCAACAATCTCGCCTCCTACCCAATTGCGGGGTGACTGGGGTTGGGACAAGGTACCTTGGGCTGGGGAAGGTTGAAAGTCTGGAGATTAAGTTAGTCCCAGCTCGATTGGCCTGTGGTATTGATATTTTATACTCAGAACAGCAATGTGACCACCCCTGTTGCTTGCCATGGCTTTCTGTCAATTCTCATCCAGCTTATAATACTTACCTTGTTAATAACAGTGACCACTGTATTCATCTTAGGCTGAAGCCGTCTAGATACACCCAAGATAAACGACATGCTATGCCCGGTCCGGGGCAATAAACTTGGCGATGTCAATAGACAGACCCATTTTAATCGCATTTCCACAAATGAGATTATACCGCTTCTCTCATTTCCCCGCTTCAACGCCCCTTGAGGAAAGCGCCTGTGAGGGCCCCGGACGCTGAAGAAAGTTTGGACGGAAGGTACGCGTGAGGATTAGTTCCTTCTCTCCGCATCAGATTGAAGCTTAGGCCCTCTTACCCAGTAGGTAACTTTCATGTGCAAGCCAAGCCTCTCCCCCTTTATTCTCTTTCTTTTCCAGATCCATTGCCAAGTGAAGACAGCCCCGAGAGCTTCCTACGAGGTTCCCTTCAAACCTGCCTCTTTTATAATTCCTCTTTCGGCTCGCTCCGGCCAACAAAAAGGGCCCCGAATACTCGGAGCTCTAGCAGCTTAGTCCTTGGCCTTGGCCCCCGGAGTCCACCTCGGCCCACCTCAAATTGGTCCGGTCAGCACGGCGCCACTTCCCATCCGTCCGAGGCACAGAGCTTGCAAAAAGCGACGAAGAAAAGAAGAAAACAGGTGACAGAAGCCGAGGGAGCAGACAGCTCATAAGTAACAGTTGTCAGAAAATCCTTATGCTTGCCGGAAATTCGCGGTATTGAACCAAACCCTTACAGCACCGTACCCTGACAATACGCCATTCCTTAGTCGCAGGCACCTTACACCCCGTACCGACACCTACACTACATTAGTACAGGCCGGTCTTTTCACCTCGGGAGATCATTCTCCTTATCCCGCGGGCCATTACCCCGGATCGCGAGGTCCCTTTTGATTTTGCTGTCAACGCCAACTCAACGTGCCGCGGTTCACGCTCTTATCGCGTGCCTATTCAGTATCTCTTCGCATGAGTGTTTTGTCTTGCCCCTGCTTCCAGGATTGTCTTACTCCTGCTGCTCACTCGATCGCCCGCAAGCTCGTTATCACATCGTACCGATACACGAGTTCAGCGACAAGGGCACTGGCATAGGCACCCCAAGACGCTACTGGCACCAGCCCAACCTCTCAGCTCAGTCTCAGCCATGCAGAACGGGGCCAGCAAGACGTCGGGTGATGGCTCGGTCGAGAATCACCCGCCGTCTACAGAGATCGATAGCGATGAGGCCAACCAGTTCCCTAGCGAGGATGAGGACCACGGTGACCATGAAACTCTATGTCGTAACGGGAAGAGGAAGCGTCCCGTCTCTGTTTCGTAAGTCCAGCCCTACTGGGGCTTACCCAACGTCAATCTTTGTTTATTACCTTTACACACACTACACCGGCGCCTTGGACTACATGTCTTACGTCAAGGCAATATTTATTTTCTCGGCAAGGTTTCTGATCTAGTAACCATGTTGGAATCTTATCTTCATTTCTTGTACTCTCTTATCAACTCCATGCCGCCATCTGAGGCCACTTCATCACCCAGAGCTTCACCTTGCCCACCATCCCCCAACCACAACCCCAATACTACATCGCGTATTCAACCTGCCTTGCCCTCAACCGTATTATACATCGCCGGCACTGAGACTAACAACGTTCACCCCAGATGTGAGCTATGTAAGCAAAGAAAGGTACGCTTCACGACACCCAACCCTAGCCTCTCAGTATTCCTTCAATCAACATATACTGATCGTCTTCACCTCACAGGTCAAATGTGACCGTGGTCAACCATCATGCGGCTGGTGTAGCCGCAATGGCGCCGTCTGCGAGTACAAGGAGCGCAAAAAGCCGGGCTTGAGAGCCGGCTATGGCCGTGAGCTTGAACAGCGTCTTGACAAGCTCGAGGAAATCTTACGCTCCCATGCTGAGATCCTTCATGGCAACTTGGCATCCAACACCAATCCGATGATTGCTGCTAGTATACGTCACAGTAACCCAAGTCTTCCCAGCGACCAAGGAACTCCACGGGACGCTCACCAAAATCTCTACCGGTCCGCCGAAACCGTTCGCACGCCTCAAACGGACTCCGCGATGTTTGGTCAGAAAGCCCCGGCCTCCAACTTTGCGCCGAGCACCCAAAGCATCGAGTTTGGCGTTGCTTCTACACCTAGGATGAACGAGGGGTTCCAAGGTCAGAGCCAGGCACCTATGGGTGTCGCGGGCCCCTCTCAGCTATCACCTCTGCAACCTAACACTGCCACTCAAGACTACTACAACTCCGTACAACCCAATATTCACTCACCCACAGCACCCTTGTCCGCAGCCCCGGGCACCATAACCCCCGATCGGGACATGCCGCCATACGATCTCCTTTATGCCTTGGTTGACCTCTACTTTAAACATATCAATACTTGGTGCCCGATCCTCCACCGTAAAACAACTCTGGATACCCTCTTTGGCCCTTCCGCTCTCGACGAAACAGATCGAATTTTACTTCACGCCATTGTAGCGACCACGATGCGCTACTCAACGGATGCCAGGTTAACAGAGGAGCGGCGGGAGCACTATCATAGAGTCTCCAAAGAAAGAGTGCTTCTTTACGGTATGGAAAACTCATCTGTCAAGTCATTGCAGGCTCTTGTCATCCTTGCCCTCGATCTTGTTGGAAGCAGCAATGGTCCACCTGGATGGAACATCATGGCTCTCATCACCCGATCTGTGGTACAGCTTGGCCTCGCTGTTGAAATCACCTCATCGACTGTATCGCCCCATTACCTTTCGATTTATACACTTCGAGCTATGACTCTCTCAGAACCCAAGGATTTTATCGAGGAAGAGGCCAGACGACGGTTGTTCTGGATGATTTATCTGCTCGACCGGTACGCGACTATTGCAACAGCCTTTGAATTTGCTCTCGACGACAGGGAAATCGACAGGACATTGCCATGCCGCGATGATTTATGGATCAAGAACCAAAAGGTCGACACGCGATGGTTCAGCACCGACTTGCACTCAGGTTCCCCAGGCCACGACATCGATCAGCCCGAGAACCTGGGCGCTTTTGCCTATTACATTGAGATTCTGGGGATACTTTCCAAAATCCACAAGTTCCTCAAGCAACCCGTTGATATCAGCGCACTGAGCGATGTTGAACAATGGCAGCTGCGGTACAAGGAGCTTGACAACATGTTGACCTCGTGGAAGTTCAGTCTTCCCGGTGAGTTTGGCAACATGGCTAAACTCTTCCATCCAGGAAGTAAGAGCATCAACTGTGCTTGGGTCATGCTTCATGCCACGTACCATACTGCTGTTATCCGTCTTCACTCGTCGGCTGCTTATCCTACAACAAGATCCCCTATCTTCACCCCATCCTATAGTGCATCACAACGATGCCACGGCGCAGTTGAGAATGTGGCCGCTCTCGGGGAGTTTGTTGTAAACAACGGTATGCTAGCAAAGCTGGGCCCACCGTTTGCGTTTACACTCTGGGTTTCGGCGCGTCTCCTACTTGTCCACGGTTCGACGGTTGAGCATAAATTATCGCCACAGCTTCCGTTCTTCGTCGACAGCCTACGTGAAATGGGTCGTTACTGGCCTGTTGCAGCTCGATACTCGCAGTTGTTGCAGAGAGTGCTGGATGAGCACCGCGACAGCGAACGCCAAGGAGATGGCATCACCCCCAGCTCAGTCAAGATCCTGTCTGATATGCGACGCACGGCTTTCGACCTGGACTTTCTCATCTCACGGCAACCTAAGCCGGGTGGTTCAGCTCTTAGTCGGCTACCAAGTGTCACACCAGCGAGGACACCAGCTCCGAACGAGCTCGAATATCTTGATGTATTTGATTTCTTCAACGTACCTCGTCTTCCTCTTGGAGGTGAGAACATTTCGGGCTTCAATAGTACCCCGGCACCGCCGGGCAACGACATGAATGGGTCCAATGACAACGGCTCAGGACTGGGGGCATCGAATGAGTTCAATATCACCAACTTCATGGTTGATGCCAACAGTGACTGGCTATTCAAGCAAGAAGGTGGACCAAAATACATGGCGGCCACATGAGGCATGATTCGAGGCGGGACTTAATATTGTCGGTTTATATGTGGAAAATTGAGACATGGGGGCGGGCTTTTGATTATCAGGATACCCTCATCTTTTGCATATTTCTGTTGGCGCTGGGGGTATGGAATAGTCTTGTGCTGATGTGCTGTATGCTGTATACTTGTATAAAAATGGGAAAGGGATGGTATTTACATGGTGAAGCGGTAGCCATTTGGGGATTATGATATAATGGGTTTATGACAATGAACAAGAATAAATGGCTCTAGTGTATTCATTACTGGTGGCTACTATATGTGAAAAGCAGGGAGCAAAGAAAATGCTAACTACGCTATGTCAAAATTATTTCTCCAGCTTTGTTTCATAGACATTGTTGGGGCAGTACATGACCCAACCATCGAGGTTCATCTTCTTGATGACGGTGCTGAAGTTTTCTGTGCCCTTTGACTTGCCCTTTGTTGAGCAAATCATGGTGCGATCGGCCGTCTTGACCTTTGGAGCTCCCTTGGGATACTCGATGTTGAAGACGGGCTTGTTGGCCTTGATGAAGGCGGCAAAGGTCTGGCACTCGGAGTAATCCCTACACTGCTCGTTGACCGAGAACTGGACATAGGGGAGGACGGAGCTGATGATGTCGCCGGCATTCTTGAGGCCGGTCGACATGTTGTACTTGGCTGCTTCGGCGGCGAGAAACTTGATGTAGTCGATCGAATCCTTCTTTGTGAGGCCAAGACCGTTGTCGTTTTGCTGTGAGTCGTGTTAGATATCTATACAGTCCAACGTTGAGTGAATAAAACATGGCGTTACTTACATAGCCATCCACATTGTCGGGATCAATAGCATCACATCCCTTGTCGGCAGCAAGCTTGATGCGCTTCTTCATGATATTGCGAACATTGGTGCTCTTGAGGTTAAGCCACTTCTCATCAGGCCACCCATCGAGCGTCTTGCCCAGGTCTGACTTCTTGAACTGGTTCTTATCGTCACGCCAATCCTCCCACGAGCCGGCGCTGAAGTAGCAGATGACTTTCTTGCCAGACGCGCGTAGGGCCGCAAACGTCTCTGCATCGTTGTCGTATAGGTCCAAGTCCCAGATGCCCACGTCGGGACTGAGGTCGTCGGCGGTGCCGTATTTGTTGAGCTTGATGGGTCGGATGAGCACGATCTGCCAGGGCTCGCCGACCTTTGGCTGCCAGAGATTGCCGCGAGTTTTGAGATAGGCGTCGTCGCTGTCTATGCCGGAGCTTTCGTCGTTATCGTTGTTTTTTCGAGTGAGGCCAACGCCGAGGCCGATAGCTAGACCGGCGATGACTGCGAATGTCACGCCAATGGCAGTGAGCTTCTTCCACAGCGGCCAAGATGGCTTTGTATTTGTCTTTGCCATGGCCTTCTTCTCAGAGGTAGCAACCTCTGCTGTTTTTGTCGCCATGGTCTACGGTGTAAGTGAATGAGAACGAAAGGAACTAATCAACTATCGACAGCTAGCAACAGCGACTTTTACGGAAAAAGAGAGAAACAAAACAACATGCCAGCTCCCTCATTTCTAGTCCAGATCCGGCACAAAAGCAAACAAGATGGGATTTCAAGTCCCCTAGGGCCCAGGCGCAGCAAAGCGCATGGTCGTTTAAGAGGTACTAGACCGAGTGGCAGTCAGCACTAGTTTCAGGTCTAGAACGAGCTGAGGATCCCATTCCATTAGATAAATTGCTCGCTTCTGGGCTTCGGGAGGATCCGAACCGGACAATCGAGTACTGTAGATCGCTGGGTCTGAAACATTCCATTGCTTGCTTGTATTTGATATGCAGTCTAGAGCCCTTGTGCCACCGATAGTTCGCTTAAGCTTTTTCTTGATTCCAACATGCAATTCCTTTTATCCTTTAAAAGTTATTTACATACATTTCAAGAGACAAATACTTTGTCTTATGGTGCCACGGTTAGAACGGCATCTGATGGCATTACCTCGTAGAGGCTTAGACCACCACAGGCGCAGCAACTGACGGACATTTTCGTCAGAAGGATTTGATTAATTTAACCATGTTTCAGCCTGAGTATTGAATAGCTCTCTATGTTTATATCTGACTTAAAACGTCGGTAATATATAAGCTTGGTTGCGTCATCTTGAATATTACTACCTACAACTCGGTTACAATGATGGCAATGTTACAGATATAATATTACACCAGAATCTCATATACCTCGGTGGCCTCTCTGCATCGCTCAAAGGCTGGTCCATTTTTCCCATCTTGCGTCATCTTACAACAAGACATTGATGCTATATAAAGAAGAAATGCGACACGATGCTATTGAATCAACACCCATCTACTATCACTTCAAATTCCATTTGGATAATAGTAGCGACCGATTTATGATGGCGCCAATCTAAAACCAAGCCTTATCTTGACTATACGGCTAGATCATCATCATCTGCCCGATATTAAAATTTGGAGAAGCTCGTTGTATGATGTGCAGTCGAAATACCACCAGCCCCTGTGTACTAGCAAACTTCTACCATAGCTTAGCAGCTCCAGAAGGCTCCAGACATATAACGTGACGTACACTACCAATCGCTCAAGTCTTGTCTGGATTTGGAGTTTTGTAAGTAATTTAGCCTAAGAAGTGGTCACGTTCAGAGACATCATAACCACTTCACGGTGATATGGGCCGAGACAGGAACCTGAAAAGGAAACTCGGCGACCAAGACTCCGAAGAGGACAACACGACGTTAAAACCAACGCAAGGTGTTCATAGACATAAATATGAGGCTCATTGAAGGATTATGGCAACGTGGATGTGATTTGGTTGATCAGCTCACTACCACCTACCTACCATTCAATAGGCGTTGCAAATATTAATATCATACTACAACATCATGAAAACTTTCTCGACTCAACTGACATTCGCGGCAGCAGCGCTGTCTGGGCTCACTCAAGCCTTTCGAATGCAGCAGCCGCCGCCTGTCGAGCTTGTCCAAGGGTTCGACTGGACCAATCCCTTTTCACTCGATGCTATCGCCACATTCCGGCCAGTCTGTGAAGCCAAGGCCCGCTTCGAGGCTCTTGAGTATACACTCCACGAACTGATGGAGCCTCCGCCAAAGGGACTGAAGCCTTGGGCCAATGGTCTCAAGGACGTCTTTTCTGGAAGAGAGTACCCCGGAGGATGGTCTGGTCTGGATCGTCATCTCCATGACCGTAGTCTGCTGTTGATGAACTACGTCCAGATTCCTCTCCTGGTTCGCCAGTGGGTTGAGCACCAGGAGCGCTCTAACGGCACGGGCAAGGCACTCTTTGCTGTTCTCGAGAAGCCGAAGAATGACAAAGATGAGATTGAGAAGGTCGTCGAGTTCCCAGAAGCTGACAAGATTGACCGTTCCAAAGACAACAACAAGGTTGCCATCTTTGCGCCTGGGGCTATATATGGAATTCTCCCTCTGTGGGCGGCAGAGGCAAGCGAGTGCAAAGGTAAGCCATCAGCTCTATTGTTTCTTGATGTGCCATCACTGACGCTAAACAATATAGATCAATTTGCAGACCTCTCCAAGTATGCCCCGACGCCTTCAGATGGCGGAGTTGTTGCTTGGGTTGAGCATACAAGCCCAGAGGATCACAAGGTGACACTTAACATCAAGGTCCAGTCACTCAAGACAAAGGAAGCTAAGAATGAACAAGAGAAGGGCGAGGCAAAATCAGCATCAAGGGAAGAGCTGTAAAGTAGTTGAAAGGAGTTTGTGTTTATGTAGCATTGTTGAGTTTCTTGCAAGTATTTTGAAAGTATCTTTTTGTTTGAACAACGCACACCGAGATAACCTAACTAAATGCTCATGATATGATTTAATGTCGATCACATAAGCAGCCAGGAACAAGCAATGCACAAAGGGTCTTGGTTGCACTTACCTAGACTGGATTGGTTGAACCGCAGTTGCATAACTTAGTACAGATCATTATACATTGAAAAAAGCAGTAGCTAACGGGCAGGCGTCAAGGTTTTCTTCGTTCCTGCCTCAAGACTCTTAGATCTCGTTCTGGTTACTAAGACTGATAGCATCTCTTAAACATCATCATGACTGGGCTGATAATGATCTGCTACCCATCTCCACCTTGCAAATAGTTCCCGGATTCTGTTTGACCGCTGTTCTGATCTTCAACTCGTCTGCAAGTTGGAATGATCCTGGTCGCTGGGCATCCAACTACTGCGTACAGCACCTGTATGCGCACACCGCCTTCAGGCTTGATCGACGCCATCTTCACGATGCAGCCACGCCTGATTTGACTTGTCATGATACAGGTCTAGTTTCATGAAGAGACACTCAACTGGGCCTGAGAAAAGCCAACGGTGGTCGTATGAGGCCAGGGAACCATACAAAGCAAAACGGTTTCAGGATATAACAAGCCAAGGCTGTGGTTGTTGGTTATGAGAAGACGAGCATCTCATTAGTCGCAAAAAGTGCGCCGGAACTAAATTCACCACCAGCCTCTCGATAAGAAAAAAGCAGTCTAGCCTGCCGTTAGAGGCCCTAAGCTTCGAGTCATCGCGAGGTCTAGCCCAGGTACTGGTGCAATGCAACGCCGCCAAGCTACGCCAGCATCACATACAGCAGCTTCTGATCGATGATGAAGCTCTGACTGTACTCGCTGTTTCGTCTTCAATTGCGAGGCAGATGATGTTGTTTTTGATATTGACAAAAATTCAACCGTCTTCGGCCATCGCCGCTTCATATTTCACATGCAATTGACTTACACACAAAGAACCCGGATGCGGGTGCGGAGGAATCCATCCATGAAAGAGCTCGAGGTGGCCATGTCGTCAGAAAGGTCCCACAGTTCTCCAAGTGAACTGCATCTGCGTGTCCACCCTGCAAGAGGGACTTGCATTAGCAGACAACAAGAGTCATCTTTCATGGATCTTCCCTGGCATGACAATTCAATCCTTTCAAGTTACTCGAGTATGGTTACAACAACTTAATCATCAATTACATCAAAGCGGGCTTGAAAAAGTGTCCGAGTAGACGTAACAGCGCCGGTCTCACAGGTGAGTCGAGTCGACGCATTTGATATCTCGGAGGCTGGGAAGACGAGCGCAGCCAATTGACCTTATCGAGTGTCGTCACGAACGCGCTCGTGTCTATTCGACACAGTAGAGCTGATAGCTTCAATTAAGGTACATACTGCCAGCTGTTCACCGTCCCATTTGCTGCACATCATCGTTGATTGACTCTGCTGCACAAAACCCAAACCGACCCCCACGTGCTCGCCATTTGCTTCCTTTATCATCAATCATATTTCCGCTTTCGCAACCTTTTTCGACGTCTTTCTCTTATCTTCCTCACCTTGAATCCCTCCCCATCCTCATCCTCACCGTATCTAACTCCTACTACTACACTACCTAACCTACCTATCATCTGCATCCGGCCAGAATCAGCCTCTTCGAATCACCTACAACTAATCAACTAGCTGTGCTATCCCTGCATCGATCGGTCCGGTCCAAGCGGTTGCAGGTTATTTTCTCGTGTCGCTGACCCATACCCGCCAACAATCTTTAATTTCGCTCCAGTCCCCCCCAGCCAGACCAGTCCTGTCCTGTCTTGGTGTCTCCCTACGAGGTGGCTCTTCTCCCAACCATCCATCCCAGACTGCCTCTTCAACCACAACACACAACAAAATCTCATTCTACTTGAATACGCAACAGACGCCGGCTACGCTACAGCACTCTTATTGCACTGCTACGCCCTCCCGATCCGCCCGCGCAGACTCACTCGCCGCTCATAACACCTATTCACAGCCATGGGTAGCTTCACGTTTAAGTGGTAAGTCGTAATCTGCTTCACTGCTTGCTTGACACGACAGATTCGTCTGCGCCCCGAAGCGCGCATCGCCTGCTTCAGCGCGAAACAACCCATTGGACTCTGTCTCAGAGTCTTGCTTACCCCGTGCATGTCCCTCCCAAGGCTGCTTCATGTCAGAGTCGCGAGTCGCCGCGACAATTCGCCAATGTCTGAGACACTCGAGACTGACCCCAAGATTTCTCCAGGGAGCACCCCGCCGACGAAGTCTACGTGACCGGTACCTTTGACAACTGGACCAAAAGTGTTAAGCTCGACAAGGATGGCAATGTCTTCTCAAAGAAAGTCGACCTTGGGGAGCCCTCGGGCAAGATCTACTACAAGGTGCGTTTGCGTCAGCGTTTGCGACCGTCGATTCGCAATGCCAACAGCTTCATTCCCTCTTTTCGACATTGCTCTGCATTTGATCCCGATTGAGCCGTCTATCCACCATATCT
The DNA here is from genome assembly GCA_013623665.1 of Fusarium sublunatum. Taxonomy (NCBI): domain Eukaryota; kingdom Fungi; phylum Ascomycota; class Sordariomycetes; order Hypocreales; family Nectriaceae; genus Fusarium; species Fusarium sublunatum. The sequence continues at coordinate 92,954 of JABFFF010000183.1, forward strand.
ACGTTTTCCTCAGCGCCCAAGAGGCTCCTACTGCCTTCTGAGTCATACAAAGTTGATATGGGAAAGCTGCCGTCTATCCATTGTCGCGGCGCTACTATTCTTCGGACCAGGTGGATAGCTAGCTTCCATGGCTGCGCAGCCCCAGAATCCGTGCCTCGTGCTCATCGCCATTACAATCTGCAGGGCTTTTTAAGCCTAAAGAGCTTGGAGGCACAACGGCGGTGGCTGTCGTAATACCAGCCACCCCTGTCCATGGATTATTTTTTTTTCCTCTGTCCTGCAAGTTTGCTGCCAGGATTTGAGGGTTGCGGCCCCTGTTCATTTCCCTGCCTGTCATGTCATGGGTTCTCTGCGACCCATTGGCATCATCCACCATCCCCAACCAAAATGCCCCCCGCGGTTCGGTATGACGCAAAGGCAGCCACGATCGCGACTTGTTCTGGAATGCGTTAATGAGCGGAGAGCTGTCAGAGAGCGCTTTGCTAAGCTCAGACCAAGAGTTTTCTTGGTCATGCCAGTTGATTTCTGTGGCGCCAGGCGACGATAATACGCAGTCCAAACAAAGTCCCTTCGTACCGCCAAGGCGTCTTTCCAAGTCGGCGCTTGATTTGCTTGTGCGCTAGTGTGCCTGCATTTCCGACCCGCTCCTGCTCTTTCAGCTCCCCCCAGACCCCCTTCGTCATCGCACCAGTTCATCAAACTCATTTCCTCCCCTCTTTTGAACCCAATTACTCCTCTTACAAACTCACGCACTTGTCGCAAACACTCTAGAGACTGTCGCTCACCATCATTCCATCTAGTTCATCGTCGACGGTAACTGGATCATCAATCAGTCAGCACCCAACGAACCTGATCTCGAGGGTAACGTAAACAACTTTGTTACTCCCGACCAACTCACCAGCGAAAGCGCTGCCTCCGCTATTCTCAACACCGTGACTCCCGCATCTACCACTGCTGCAATGGCCAGTGAGCAACCTCTTGAGAACAAGACCACCGAGTCCAAGACTCTGGATGAGAAGGTACGCTATCAAATGGTCGCTAAAGATGGAGCGATCAGTGCGCTTACTTTTGAGCAGTCTGAACTACCTCTCGAAACCCCTTCTGATATCCCCGGTGGCTTCCCCGCCACACCTGCAAACGAGCTCGACAAAGCTATTGGCATCAACCCTCTCCCCGCTACCGAGGGTGCCGGAAACCCTATCAAGCTCGAGCCTGGCGAGAAGATCCCCGAATCTATCACCGCTCAAAGCACTGACAAGTATGTCAAGCTTGACAAGGAGTCATACGAGAAGAGCGACGCTCTTCCCGGCGTTGAGACCCAGCTTCCCCCTCTGTCTGCCACCACCATCCCCGAGTCTAGCTTGCCCATTCTTGGCGCGCAGGACATCACCCTTAACTCCGCAGCTCCCACTTCCACCACCGCAGCTCTCGCGGCCGAGGTTCCCCTCGAGTCTAACGGCGCTTTCGTTCCCGAGGTTGTGAGGGATAGTCAGGTCAAGGCTGGCGATGTTCCCGAGGCTACCACCAACCATGATGAGGTCAAGGAGAAGACCATGGTTGAGGAAGAGCTGAAGGGCACGGTCCCCGAGGCCCCAGCTACCTCCGTGGGAACTGCTGGTGTTGGTACCGAAAAGTCTGAGAACACTCCTGACTCCCTGGCTGCTCTAGCCGCTACTGCCGGAGGTGCTGTCATTGCTGCTGGTCTCGCTGCCAAGGAGACTGTTGAAGAGAAGGCCGGGCCCGCGATCAACAACGCTGCTGACACCCTTGCCGAGACTGCCAACAAGAACCTCCCTGATTCCGTCAAGGAACAGCTCCCCGTCGCTGCGCAGGAGACTTTGGCCGCCAAGGAGCAGGAGCAGATTCAAAAGAACCAGGAGCAGATTCGAGAGGAAGTCTCCCCCGAGGTTCCTGTCGAAGTCAAAGAATCTCTTATTGAGGCTGGTAAGGCTCCTGAGGCTGCCGCTAACACGGCTGCTGTTGAGGATAAGAAGGACGTGGAAAGCGAGCTTCTCAAGGAGGTCAAGCCTATCAGCGGCATTTATGACTCAGTTGTGGAGCAGACTCCCGCGCAACCCAAGCAGGTCTCTCCTGAAGTTCCTGTCGAGGTCAAGGAATCTATTGTTGAGGCTGGCAAGAACCCTGAGGCCGCTGCGAACACCGAGGCTGTTGAGGAGAAGAAGTTGGTTGAGGCCGAGCTTCTAAAGGAGGTTAAGCCCGCTGCTACTGTCGACGAGACGCGCGCTCAGGAGGTTGCTCCTGGAGTACCCACTGAGGTGCAGGACTCCATTATTCAGGCTGGCGAGTACCCCGAGGCTGCTGCTAGCAGCTCGGCTGTTGATAACAAGAAAGAGGTTGAGGCTCAGCTTCTCAAGGAGGCTCAGCCTGCTCCTGCTGTGGATGAGGCCAAGCCTGTTGAGGCCAAGCCTGAGCCCGCCTCTGAAGTCGTTGCTCAGCCTGAGGAGACCAAGCCTCAAGAATCTGAGCCAGTTGTTGCCGCTGTTGCCCCCGCTCCAGAGACCAAGCCTGAGGAGACTAAGCCCGTTGAGCCTGCTGAGCCTGTGACAAAGCCCGAGGAGGTCAAGGCTGAAGAGCCCAAGACGGAGGCTTCCAAGGTGGATGAGACTCAGCCCGAGACTGAGACTAAGACAGAAACCACCGCGGTTGGTAACGGCAGCTCGACAACCGGTAACGGCACCACGGCAACAGGCAACGGCACCTCGGCAGCTGGTAATGGAGCCGGTAACGGAGCCAAGGCTACTGAGGCCAAGTCCGACACAGCCTCAACCAACGGTAGCAGCTCTGCGGCCAACGGCCAGAAGCAGAAGAAGAAGAACCGATTGAGCTCCATCTTCCACAAGATCAAGCACAAGCTGTCAGACAAATAGATGTGAGGAGGCGCTAATGTTGCATCGTGGTGGTGTCAGAGACGTGTCATGGGTTATTTCTATTTTGTTGCGATTGGTGTCTTCGTTTATCAATGATTCCCCTGGATCCATGAGGAAGAGGAGAGTGGTTGAGATCACTGAGGGCGTGGATCTCCGTCATATACCTAATTCATAGTCTGTTTTTATGCATGCTTTTGATTGATACCGGAATTCATGTATGATAGCTGCTGTCAGCTCAAAAGAAAGGATGTCTTTTTTGGATATACGCAGCTCGCATATCTGCCAAGTATCGTATCAGTGTCTTAATCAAGACAGTCATGTGATGGTAATGAAGTCGCTGACTAAGAGTAGAAATCTTATGTAATCTCAGCGAATGACGAAGTGAAGCCGGTAACGCCATTCATTCCCCTGCGCCGCCGAGCGCCGCCAACTCCGTCACGACTTGCCCCTCCGGTGACTCGCTCGATCCACCTCCGTCCTCCATCCATCAACGGGGTCCGTCCCAGCTGGACCCCTTCGTGATCCTAATTTGACTCTTTCCATCTCAATCACTTCCGTGATACCCATCCTGGTGCATCCTACCTCCTACCAGAATCACTCAAGGCCACCCTACGCCTCGTGGTGGCATCCTCCTACCAGACGAGATTGCCCTTGAAGCTGTGTGTCAATCTCCGCCACCAGCGACAAAGCGCCGGCAATCGAACGATCCCTTGTCTCGCCAACTACGGTTGAGATTTTCAAGATAACGATTGTTACGAATATGAATTCCTCCACCTCGAACGTGGGAAAGTCTGTTCCTACACCCTCGAGCTCACCAGCCATCCAAGCCGGCCCGACAACCTCGAGCTTTGAATCATCTCGCCGACCATCTCAGGCCGGCTCCTCCTACTCGCAATCGATGCCTCGAAAAGCCCAAGGCTCTCGCAAGCAACACCGAAGTCAGCGTCGACCCGGTCTTGGAGATAGATCGAATACTGGACCCGATGACGAAGATGCGATGGCCGAGCTAAGAGCTTTCAGAAACCCAAACAGCAGGCGGGGTCAGACTTCGATTACCCATCTACTCAATTACTCGATGCCGCGTCCGGTACAGGATCATCACACACATTCGAGATCTTACCGACGAACACCGACATGGGGACCTGGATCTGGATACCATGCTGTTGACAAGGCGAGGTATGTCCATGCCAACTATCGTTTCATCCTTTCTCCGGAGGGTACATACAGCAAGCAGGCAACAGACGCCGATACACATCTAGACTGGTCTCTTGTGATGCAAATCATTGCATCAAGCGAGTCACAAGGCTCATCATGCCCAATTTGTCTATCGGAGCCTGTGGCGCCTCGGATGGCGAAGTGTGGACATATCTTTTGCCTGCCTTGTCTCATTCGGTTCATGAACTCAATTTCAAGTGAGGATGAAGCAAAGGGACGAGGGCCCAGGTGGAAGAAGTGTCCTATATGCGAAGACTCGATCTATATGCAAGACGTACGACCAGTTCGGTTCTATGCAGGACAGGAAAGCCCATTCCCTCGAATTGGCGATGACGTCGTCTTGCGTTTGATGGCACGAAATGCAAACTCGACTATGGCGCTTCCACGAGAAAGCGGTTCCGAGGCGCTCAGTCTGGGAGATGATATTCCTTGGCACTTTGCTGCCAACGTTCTCGACTATGCTCGAATGATGAAAGGCACCACCGATTACATGGCAGCTCAATACGACGAGGAGATTGCCGCATTGGAGCAACAAGCGAAGGAAGACGAGACCCTTTTTGGACAGACTGACGAGTGGTCTCAAAAGGCGATTCGGGCCATCACAACTGCTAAAGAAAAGCTGGCAGATCTCCAGGTTGCAGACAGCCCATTAACATCAGCAAGGCCTTCGTCGGATGCCGATTTTTACTTTTACAGCTCTCCACCACATCTATATCTCTCGCCACTGGATATCCGTATCCTCAAGACGAAATATGGCTCTTTTTCTTCGTTCCCTTCTACACTACTCCCTCGCGTTGAGCACATCTCAACTGGTCATGTGGTTGACGACGCGATGCGCCGAAGAGCGAAATATCTCGGGCATCTCCCACGTGGATGTGTTGTAAACTTTCTGGAATGCGACTGGACCGATATTGTGCCAGCAGAGACGCTGGCATCTTTTTCAAGCGAGATTGAGCGAAGACGGAGACGAAACCGCGATAAAGAGACACAAGAAGAGCGGGAACGTCTACAAGCAGAGCGACTTGAAGCCGCGAATATGCGCAAGACAACGGGATACCAGAGACTACCTGAGCCGTTAGAGGATGACAGTGCTCCTCGGATGGATCTGGAGGAGTTCCAGCCACTGAGCGGTCATTCCGGCGCCACACCCCCAGATCCTCGACCAGGATTCGAGACGTTGGCTGAGATGTCTACCAGCCCATCGACCCAGAAGACGGTTTGGGGCACAAGAGTGATCAATGGGTCACCCAAAATGGCGCCTGCACGAAGCTCGGACGTCGATGACGGGTGGCTCAGGGATGAGGATTTGTTTGATACTGCTGATCTTGCAATGCAGATTGAGGCTATTGAGGCGGTTGATAACAGCATACGTCTAGAAAATGCCGGAGGACCATCAGGAGGAGGAGGAGGAGGAGGAGGAAGTAGTAGTGCCGGTGCCGGTGCCGGTGCCGGCGGTGGTGGTGGTGGTGGCAAGAAGAAGAAGAAACAGAAAATCACACTCATGAGCACTGGTGGTCGGAGAGGTAACTAGTTTTATCGTCCTTGCTTTCAGGTTGAGATGGATGAGTTTATGGATTCCTTATAACACAGCATGGTAGGTACCTCAGATAATACCATGATGGTAGAAGATGAGCCGACTAGGACTGGGAGTTAGTTTATATGGGATCTTGCTCTTGATGCGGCCATGCAATGGGATGGGATTAGCCAGAAGGAATGGTCAAGTTTCAAACCACTAAAGAGGGAGTTCAGTACTAGATGCTAGTTCGTTACTTTGAGCATTGGTATATTATTATCATTTTTCTCTGATATATGAAGTAGCTAGGTAACTATTCCTCTTTGCTGGCTGGTCCTCTGCTATGGATGGATATGAAGAGTCCATTCCTTATCTCTTATCGCTAATACTCGTACTGAAAAGATTGGCCAATCACAGCTCGCAAACCCGACACTCTGCAGCAGGTTGCGGGGCGTAGCCGTTACTCTCCCAAATTTTTTCCTGCGATTGATCATCTCGGACTTTCTCAGCTTCAACTCAACCGAAGTCGCAATCTATCACATCAATCACTCAACAGCGCAATTCTAGCCTGAAGCAGTCGAAAAGCAGTGCAATTCAGCTCTGCTTATCTAACTCGCACCAGAGCATGGCCGTCCAGACGTCGCCATCGCTCACCTCTACCTCTCATACCTTGACTGCCGCGCCGCCCGCCATGGCCGCTCCCGATTCTCTCACAAATGGCCACGTCCTGGCGCTTCTGGAAAGCCTGGCCGACGGAAAGCGCCATTCCTTTCTCCAACCGACCGCTTCGATCCCGACCGACTCGCTCAACCTCGTCAAGCACACCCTCGAGGGCTTTGCTTCGCAAGTGGGCGATGAACAGCAGGAGAGGCTAAAGGAAAACCGGAAGCGCAAGCGGAGTGCTGGTGGAAACGAAGATGTCCTCAAGATGCGCAAAGTGTACGTCGACGGATTCGAGACGGGGCAGGTGTGGCAGCAGGCCAAGAGGATCATTGGAGGCGTCTTGAAGTATTCCGAAGAGGCGCTTGCTGAGATGGAGGAGCGCAAGGAGATCGCAGTCAATGGCGCTGATGCAGAAGACTCCAAGGTCCTTGAATTCGGGGAGGATGGCTTTGAGGTGGACTCTGACGACGAGAGCGATGAGGATGTGTCTGGAGATGAGGACGAAGAACAAATATCAGACGATGAGGCGCTCGAAGACGATTGGGAAGATGACGATGAGGAGGTTGTGGAAGGCAAAGACGACTACCAAGATAATGATGAGGAAGACGAGGACCAAGATGAACCAGCCGCAGAGTACGTTGAGGATCCCGATGGCCTCAACGATGGTTTCTTCTCACTCGACGACTTCAACCGACAAACACAGTGGTTTGAGGAACAGGATGCAAAGGGAGATCCTTACACAGATCAAGCGAGCGATGATGAGGAGATCAACTGGGACGCCGATCCCCTAGCTCCCACCACCGCAGACTCAAAGTCTAAGAAGGCTGCTGAAGCAGAGGATGAAGAGGACGATGACGATGATGAGGAGGGCGGCCCTACATTTGGTGATACGGCTCTCGATGCCCCAGAAGGCGACAGCGATGACGAAGCTATGGATATGGATGAGCCCGTGGACGATGAGGCAAACGATCTCAACGCCAACGAGGTCTACTACAAGGACTTTTTTGCACCACCAGCCAAGAAGTCCAGGGGCGGCAAACCCAAAAAGTCTGTCAAGTTCGAGCCCCAGCAGCCAGACGACGCCGATGTCGAGAGGGCCATGGCCGATGTGCGAAGGGACCTGTTTGACGACGAGTCAGAACAAGGAGACTCTGAAGATGCCCTATCCGACGTCTCAGCGGGAGATCCCAAGTCGCGACGCTCTGCCCACGAGCGCAGACAAGCAAAGCTTGCCGAGGAGATCCGCCAGCTCGAGGCTGCCTCAGTGGCCAAGCGGGAATGGACACTTTCTGGTGAAGCTGCTGCCGTAGACCGTCCCGTGAACTCCCTTCTCGAGGAAGATCTCGACTTTGAGCACGTCGGCAAGCCTGTCCCCGTCATCACCCCCGAGGTCAGCGAGAGCATCGAGGATCTCATCAAACGCCGCATCCTCGCCCAGGAATTCGACGAGGTCATCCGCCGTCGCCCAGACACAGAGGGCGCAGCCGCTGGCACCCGCCGTGGCCTCGTCGAGCTCGACGACACAAAGGCCACAAAGGGCCTGGCCGAGATCTACGAGGAGGAGCACGTCAAGAACGCTGACCCAGACAACTACGTCAGCCAGTCGGACGAGAAGCTCCAGCGCGAGGAGAAGGAGATAGAGGCCATGTGGAAGGACGTCAGCACACGCCTCGACGCCCTCAGCTCATGGCACTACAAGCCCAAGCCCACCGCGCCCTCACTATCCGTCGTCGCCGACGTGGCCACGGTCTCTATGGAGGACGCTCAGCCCACGACAGCACAGGGCGTCACCGGCGAGAGCAGCCGCATGGCTCCTCAGGAGGTCTACCGGGCCGGCGCCACCGACGACGCGGCACGGGGCGAGGTGGTCACCAAGGCCGGGCTACCGGTCGCACGCCAGGAGATGTCGCGCGAGGACAAGGCGCGCCGACGACGCCGGGAGAAGGAGCGCGTGCGCAAGGCGGGCGGTGTCGACGGCGACAAGGTCGTCAGCAAGAGGGCCAAGATGCAGCGCGACACCATCGCCGACCTCAAAAAGGGCGGCGTCAAGGTCATCAACCGCAAGGGAGAGATCACCGACGTGGACGGCAAGAAGGCAAAGACTGCAAAGGTTGCGTCAAGTGGAAACTACAAGCTGTAGTAGTAGAAGAAGAAGAGTATATGAGGATGTATTGTTTCTTTGTCTTGCTTGGGCTAGGAATAGGATGTCAAAAGTACGGAAGGGGTGTTTACATGGCTTGCGAGCGATTCGTAATAGAAACGCACTTTCATGTTATGATGCATTTCAACATTTCTTCAACACATCTCCTATGTGATATCTACACAATTTCTTGCTTACTCTTCACTTGTCAATCAGACAATGCTTCTATCACGAATTGGCCAATGCTTGAATGAAATCCTTCGTAGCTGATCGTACATTAAACACCCGTAGTGTTACATATCCGCCGCGTACTCGACGTGTTTCTTCGGCTTTTTAATCCCATCCTTTCTGTCCCATGCTATCCGATCCCTTACTTGTCTTGCGTGACGTAAATTACCTCGAACTCCGCTCATGATTTCTCCCGCTGTACTGTAGTCCCTAGCCAAAAGGTGCATGCAGTCGGCTGCTGTACCTAAGCTTCCACCTTGGCCTTCTTGGCATCGGTATCTTCGACCACATCTTCCGCCTTTCGCTTGCCATTGGCCTCGGCTTCAGGCTTCGATGCGGATTCTGCGACTGGGGCATCCTTGTTCTTCTTGCGGACCAGTCCACTTAGGTCAGTCGCAGTCTTCTTGGCCTCGTCGACACGGGCTTTGGTCTCGGCAGCAGACTCGCCGATGGCGGCGCCAAGAATACCACCAATAGGTCCAGCATCGGCACCCAAGATATCCTTAGCGTCAATGGGATCGTTGCGTAGGTCAACAAGCTACAAAGAGTCAGCAGAGAAAAAGTACGGACAAGCCGGACCACTTACACGTTGCTCCATGTCGCCAATCACTTCCTTCATCTCCTGGATAGACTTTCGCGCGAGCTCGTTATCCTCGGGAGAAGCCATGGTAGCCAGTTCAACTTCCTTATTCTGAAGCTTGAGCTTGGAGCTCTTGATAGCCAGCTCCATCTCCTTGACGGCCTCATCGCGCAAGCTCTGGTCCATCTCCTCTCGCTTGGTGTTTGCACCATCGTCTCCAGGGGTGGTCACAGAAGCAAACTCGAGAGCCAGCGAAAGCTTGAAATGAGCCTCAGCGATGATCTCCGACTCCTCAGGATACAGCTCCAGCTTGTACTTGAGAGATGTGCGCCCGTCCTCGATGGCATTGGGGTATCTGTAGGAACATAAGGTTAAGACATAGCCGAAACAACATCAGGACTTGCGCGTACCGTTCATTCTCGAGAGAAATCTCAGAGAGGGCATCGTGAGTGTCAGCAAGACGCTCCTTCACGTGCCGGACGGTAGGCGAATCGCCCTCTGCAGCCTCCTTGCCCTTGCCACTCTCCTCTGACTCCTCGTTTTCGAGAATCTCAAGTTTCTTCAGGTAGCACACTCGGGCAAGGTCGAGAATTTCGAAGGCGGTAGCCAGGTCGTCCTCTTCTTCCTCTTCCTCCTCGCCTTCAGCGGCATTCTATGCGATTGGTCAGTATTCGTCATCAATCAGTGTGGTCAAGGAGAGACGTACCTCTTCCTCATCCGACTCGTCAAAGTTCTCATCGCCGGTGAATTGGAACAGTGGCTTCTTAGCGTCGGTACCCTCCTTGACCTCTTCTGTCTTCTTCTCATCATCCTTTTGCTCGGCAACAATAGCAACACCTTCTTGTGTCACCTTTTCGGCCTCGGTCTGGGCAGGCTTCTTGGTCTTGTTCTCAGTGGAGGTCGTGCTCTTCTTCTTTTCGGAAGCGGCGGGACCTCCGAGAACATCACTCTTGCTTTGGCCAACCTTGAACAAGCTACGACCATAGTGGAAGAGAATCTCGGCGTTTTCAGGTGACGTCTCGCCATTGAGCTCAGCTTGCAGAATGCTGGCTCTGGAGAAGACCTCGGCAGCCTCCTCGTAGTTCCTGTGAGCGTACAAGGCAGCGCCCTTAGCGCACAAGTCGGCAAGTGTCACCTTCTTGGAGTTTGGGTCTTGGTCGTTCGCAATGAGGAAATCGGTGTTGGGTGTGTCAACGTTAGGAGTGCCCACAGCCGGGGTTATGGTAGCAGACTCTGTCTGTTCAACGGGCTTTGCGACATCTGCAACGGTGGGGGGAACCTCGTTGTGGTTATCCGCAGTCTCTTCAGCTGGCTGCTCCTCTTGGTTCATCTGAGTCGCATCGATGGTGTTGGCCTCCTCGTCGATGATAGGCACCGTCTGCTCTGTAGCGCCAGACATTGCGACTTGAGTGGGATGATGTCAGAATAGATAGAGCCAATTGATTAAAGAGAATGTGAGCGCAGTCAGCTTCAGACGTTGTTAGATGGGGAATGGAATATGTCGTCGTTGGGAGATGAAGTTATCAAAAGTACAAGGTTCGATCAAAGGTGGAGGGTTTGCGACAACTCTGGTTCCTTCCTTACCCAGCAACGGCGACCAGGTGATAAGCTAAGGTAGGGGAAGGTATGACGCGCGTGGGTAGTGGCCCGAGTATCCGCGTGTTTGATTGGTCTTGGATGTCGTTTGTGGGGCCCAAGCTCCATCCGCTGTGCTTTTCAGCAGGAGCTTCTGTGGATACCTCAAGTGCAACTTCAGTAAGGTAGGCTTTAGAGGTCTACACAAAAAGGATAGCTCAATGGCCTTCTGGGCGATACACAGGAAGGAAACTCCTCTGCACTATAACTGAGTGCAAAAAGCGGAAACAAACACTCCAGCTGTCCGGTGGCCTAGGTAGGCAATCATTATAAAGTAGCCTAAGGTGAGAACATAGGTTTTGGACCAATATAGACTACCCTGTAGACAAATACTCAACGTTTGTTATAATAGTTAAGTACTGTACTCGACCGATATCTACCTATATGATAAGAAGAATTAGTGGCTCGGTTTTCACGAGTTCCAATCAAACTGTATGGTTGGCTATGTGTGTTTATACTGTCTCGTGTCTTGTATCACTAGGTATGTGAAACAGCCAGTCTATCAGTGAGTGAGCTGTGGGATTTTCGAGCCATGGAAAATATACAAGACAGAACATTATCATATCAATTGACATTCTCTCGGCTATACGCGACCATGGAGAGTTTGATCATAATTCATATCAAGTCAATCTTCAATGTCCTCGACACTGACTGGTTGGAGCTCCTCGACTAACATACCGGTATCAGTAACTGATGGACTGCCAAGGATTTGATACCAGGGGTAAACTTCAGCTGATAGCCTTCATGCAGTCAATGTGACATTAATTGTCCCGTCTTACGACGCCACAAGGTAGATTGTTCAAGCTCAAACAAAGAACCCCGCGCGTAGTTCACTAATCGACCCGACGTGGCGCGCCTCATCGTGGGATATTGGCGCGGGCTGAGCGCGAGGTCATGTGCCTTAGTCTCATATGTCGAGAGATCCATTGGCTTCAGAGCAAGCCATTTTCAGGCAACAACAGCCTCTGACGAAAGGTGATTTAAATATCCCCAGGAACAAACAACGCATTGGCTCAGCAAAGAAAGAACGAAAAGTGTTGGCATAGAAAGTGCCGAGTATAAAGTGAAGCCATGGTAACTATCAAAATGGAAGCATACAAACCTCATCAGAGCAACACTACTTATTACCACCCATCTAAATAAGACAACCAGACACAATGTGTGAGGAGAGCCTTGTCCAGGTATACCACATCTACGTTCAATGTAAACCAACATATTGTTGTCCAAGCTGACTCCGACAAGGAAGCTCTTGGCCAGATCTGCTGGCTCGAAATACCAGTTCGCGACGTCCCCCGAGCCAAAAAGTTTTACACTGAGCTTTTCGGCTGGGAGTTTGTCCCAGAGCCTCAGAAAGCTGTCGGCGACTGCGTCAAGAGCATGCACTTCTTCAACAAGGGCAAGACTCTACACGGAGCCTTTCTGGAACACGAGGAACCCTATCACGTCGTCAACTACAACCCTGACCGGCCAGCTGCGCTACCTGTTTTGCCAAGTTTCTGCGTCCTTGACTGCCAAGAGACGCTGGACAAGGCCAATGCGATTGGTGGCAAGACTGCCATGTGAGTACGAGGAAGCTTGGTTAGAATACGAATGAGAAGCTAACATTGCCAAGTCCCAAGACAGCTATCGGAGGGGATATGGGGCACTTTGCTCGTGTTGTTGATACCGAGGGCAACGTGGTTGGTCTTTGGTCTCAGAAGTAAGCGTTTGTTTGTCTTGACATGGAGATGGAAGATGCCATCGTGTCCTTTTTTTTCTACATGTAATTAATACATGTGAGACTCCCTCATCTGACTGATACGATACCCGCAACCCCAACTTCATGATCGTGATACAAGACCATGTTCGAAACATCCGAAAGGTGGAAAATTGTCAAATAGGCAATCAATGTGCTCGGCGAAACTATAGTTGCTGACCAACCTGTTGGTTGACATAGCCCAACGCCAAGAAAGCCAAGTCTTGACTGTCACTGTTCTGGTGGTTATTGGCCGGAAGGGATTGATAACGAAATCGGGCAATAAGCCAATGAGCAAGCGGCCCAAGAGGATTGCATTGCAAAGACACGAGCTGCTCTGGATCCCGATCCACTCGATTATTCACAGAGCCAAGACTATCAGCCTCAGGACGACACATCATTCGTGGACTTACTAGATATTGACGGGCCGTTGGGTTAAGGGGGATGCTTCAGCTTGGGATCAAATATGGGGTCGGAGACCTTGCCGAATGACGAAACACACGGATACATGGCACTCATCTATCTGTAACGAGTGCCCCGGAAAGTTAGAGTTCCGATGTTGAGATCGTTAGAAGTCTAATAAGTGACAACGTTACATGCGAGCTCTCTTATAAACTGGAACTTGAGAGACGATAATGTAACGCGGACATATGATTGCGCGCGCACCAGCCACTCGGAAAAGGTTGCCCCTCGAGCATCCGACCACGGAAGAGATAGATAACCGGAAAGTGAGTGGTTGTTGGTTTGTCATGAAGATCAAGACATACATACATTGTTGAGCCAGACACGGAAAACGGAAAACGTGCCTGTCCATCTTCAAGGATCCGAGACCAGGCACTATCCATTAACGGCGGACCGCATGTCGCCAAGCAATAGCTATTCCAAATAAACTACTCGGCAAGACGTCAAATAAACTTCCGGGAAGCGACACGTCGCGGAGATTGCGTCTAGGCGGATACTGTAGGTGAAGCTGTTACGGTGATAGTTCCAGTCGAGGTTGGTTGGATGATGGATCCGCCCGCTATTGGGTAGGGGCTGATGAGATAATTAAGATAAACGTTATCCACCGAGGGGAGCGTAGCAGTCAAGTTGACGGCAATTTCTTGTCCGGCCTCTTGTTGCGCGTCCGCATGCTACCGAAACATCCAAACGAAGATCCCATGGTACGCTGCGGATAGATATCACGCCAGTTTAATAACCAACTGACTCGGTGACCAGTGCAGGGCAGGGCAGGGTTCAACATTAATGATGGTATTTAATTAATAGCCCCTGAGTAGACAAATGTTATTGACAAAATAATCTGTCCATTGTAATGCTTTGCTGTTGGTTGTCGGATGTGATGGGAACGGCATCCTGATATCGTCCTGCATGCCCTTGAAACAAAATACGTACCGGCCCAGTCCCTGGGATGGTTCGAAACAACCGCGAGCCGAAATCAGAGGAAAAGCTAATTAATGCCAAGAACCTGCGGGGGCTTCGCTCTTCAATTGGTGGATGATTGAGGGTTTTCAATTTCCGTCTATCACAAGCCATGGAGAATCCGAGGTCCAGAGTCGATCCTTGCCCCCCCACACCCCCATGCATTGGCGGTTTCTGTGGAGTTGAACCAGACGAAGTAAGTATTTCGTCTTGTAAAAGGGAAAAAACGAGATGCCGTTCATGGACCTGGGAGCCCCCAAATAATCCGTCCACTACAGATGGCTAGTGGCTGTTCTCGTGGCCAAGGGTCGGCCGATCTAGGAATGGTCGGTTTGTATGATGTTCATAACCTGGTGGGATATAGGATAGAATGGACAGGATGAGTGAATGGATGAATCAAAAGCTGTGACGATCCGAAGCTCTTAAAACTTCCTGATGAAGCATTCCTGGTCTCAAGCTCTCCATTCGACGTTGTATTGGGGATAAATGTAGCAACCGAAACAAACAACCCCAACTTTGGTGCTACAGAACCCCCACGAGGGAATATCAATGCCCAGGAGGGTCATATCTGAGGTTTCCTGATGGCTGGATGGAATGTAAATGTCTCCGTAGTCGATCAGCTCTTGCCGCGCAATAAGTAACAGGGAGCGAATTGCATTAGTTTGGTTTAGGTAGCAGCTACAGCAGGAAGTTACTTTCACTAACAAAGAAGCTGCAAGTCATCCTAGAAGTCTCCAAACTCTACACAAACTTTTATACCCTTACAAACCTGGAGCTCTTCTATTGATTCCACCAACACTTTCTTTTCTGTCTTATCCTATCATGGGTATTCCATCCCTCCACGACCAAGACACGACAAAGATAAGATAACCTGGTCTGCGCCATCGCCTCCATGTCCCAAATCTACGGTTGACAACATCGGCTTCTCCATTGTTCGCCTCAAAACTCGCCCGCCTGGTGGTGGAACAATTACCACAGCTACGCCGCCCGCCTCGATCCTTCTCCCTTCCACCAACGACAAGACTCGCCGTTTGCCCACACCCCGGTTGCAGCCAGTCCCGTCGATTCTCCCAAGCCCGCCCTGACGCCCAGTTCCGTCAGCTCCATCAGCTCCATCCAGTATTACCAGGGATCACGTCCCTTGTTTCGCCCCGGCCGTGCCCTATCTGAGTTGGCTCAAACATCCCATCGGTCAAATATTCATCGCTTGGCACTTTAGGCGACCTGACTTCGCATCGCTTCCCACTCTAACTCGATTTTCGTCTATGTTGCTGCGTTGCGCTGCGCCTTATAGGTAGCCCAGGAAGGTACGCTCCTGATTAGTCCTGTCCCTGCTGGACCAGTCTACTTCCCTTCCTTCCCAAAAAGACTCTTCTCCCCTTCCTTCTCTCCATGGTATCGAACCTCAACTTTACCCCATACTTGGACATCATCCCCACAGGCTCCGCATGCGACAAGCGCGCATTCTGTCTGCACCTGCATCAACTGCCTTTGCCTGTACGATTCGGCCCTAATGTTTTGATAAAGGAATTATTACTGCTGGACCTGGACCTGGACTTGGACCTAGAAACCCTCGACGACTTCGGAAACCGAATTTAATATTCAAAAGCGACGCACGTTGACAAACCCAATTTTCAAACTACACCTGTCGATTCGCCGGATACGAAACCATACCGAGAAACGATTACGCATTGCATTCAACCGTCACGGAGCAAAACGGCCTTGTACATCCGAGCAACAGCGAGACCCACCAGCGCATCCAAGGGCGCATTTTATAAGTGGTGATGCAAGTCGGATTGGCCAAGGAAATTAGGAAATAGCTACAGCCAGCTTGCCTGAAGCTTACAAGAAGAGCAGAGCTCAAGAGGTGGAAACTAAGTATCGCATAAAAAAAGAAAAGGACAAGATGGCTGCTGTTCAATCCTTGATAGCCGAACCGCTCCCTGGATCGACGCCATCTATCGCTTTGAACGGCTCTACCGAACCTACAGCTATGCACATCGACCGACCGACCTCGAGCCCGGCAATGGTCAACGAAAGCACCTTCGCAAGTACACCGTCAAAGGGAGATACGAGAATTGTTGTCATCGTCTTTGGGCCAGGGCAGGAGCACATCGTCTCGGTTTTTGCAGAGGTGCTGGGAACGCCCTGTAGGATAAGAAATGGGTTCAACGAGGTATCAGCAGAGGACGGCGGGTTTGTTGTCGGAGTTGCAGCAAACGAGGCAAAAGGAAATGTTGCTGCGCGCAACCAGGACCTTGTCGTTGCCATAAATACTCACAATGTGAATCTAGGGATGCCCCCCGACATCCATCTCTCTGCCCATTGCGACTACGAATTCCTCTATACCGAATCATCCTTCTTCCGCCGCGATCTAGCCAGGTTTATTTCGTTCACTTTGGGCCAGATCAACTACCATGAAGCTCTCATGGCAAAGTCCCGAACCTATTTCATTTCCACCACTTTCCCAGACGTCCACGCCGCGCTACCCAATATCGATATCCTGACGGTGGGTGCAGATGCGGTCGAGATCCGAGTCGACCTACTCAGAGAACCTCTTAGCGATGGCAGCTACTCAGAAGTCTCTAGTCTGAGCTATGTTGGCGAGCAAGTTATGCTCCTCCGTCAGCGAACAGAACTTCCCATCATCTTCACGACCAGATGTACAAGAGAGAATGGAAGATTTCCCATGGATAACCCTCAGATATACTACGACTACCTCTATCGTGCAATTCAGTGGGGCGTGGAATACATCGACGTAGAACTATGGCTCCCTGAAGAAATTCGCAAGAAGCTGTATCAGTGTCGAGGGAACTCGCGCATCATGTCAGCGTTTCATGACTTCTCAGGAACCTTTCGGTGGCCATCTCAGTATGCCCATGAAGTATTCCAGAGATCGATGCCCTACGCCGATATTATCAAGATGATTGCTATAATCAACGAGCACAACGAGAACTTCGAGCTTGAGTATTTCCGTTCCAAGATGCGTGCCGAGTTCCCTAATGCCCCTCCCTTTTCGGCCGTCAATATGGGCGAGGTCGGCCAGTTCTCGAGAACACTGAACCCTGTTTTCACTCCCATCACTCATCCACTCCTCCCTCTCATAGCTGCCCCTGGTCAGTTGAGCGCGGCTGAGATCAATGCTGCCTTGTCTCTCCTAGGTCAGCTACCAAGAAAGCGTATCTATGGAATCAACAGTACATCTTCTCGAAGCGCTACGCCCCAGGCGCCGTTTTACGAGAAGTGCATCAACGAGTTAGGTCTTCCGCACCAATTTGCCGTCGTCGAGAGGCACCCAAGTAATCCTAGGAGCGTGGAAGCGTGGTGCAACCAAAAGCATTTTGGCGGCGCATACCTCAACCCAGGGCTACCATATCATACACTGATCAAGGCCAGCCCATTCTTTGCCGCGTTAAATGAAGGCAATGGCCCAACTTTGACTGAAGCAGCTCGCGTCATTGGAGTTGTAGATACCATCGTGGTTCAATCTAGCGCATCGTCTCGTTCGTCATCCCCAGCCTCAATGCCATCAAGCCCACGTCAACGGCATAGCGACTCGCTCGACCTCAACGGACAGCCTGGGTTAGGATCAGCAACTTCTCTTGTGTTCGACAATGCTGGATGGAAGGGTATACTTAGCACGCTCACGCGAGACCTGGCGCCGTCTGCGTATTTTGGCCGCTCAGCCGTTGTCATGGCTTCGTCGTCGGATGACGCCGCTCCAGTATTCTTTGCCATGAGAGCTCTCAAGATCTCCAAAATCTATACAATCGGTTTCCGCACACCCCCGGCCCTTGCTCGAAACGCACCTCCAATCGAACAGTTCATAAGCCTCGAGAGCCTACAACGTGCTCGATCAGTGGAGGATGACAGCGCGCCCTTTGTCATTGTGTCTGCTCTAGGTTCGGACAAGAGTAACCTAGTCGGCATGTTGCTACGTGCGTTTGGAGCCGCTGGATCAAGAGGGATAACCAACAAGAAGAAGGTCTTTCTTGATCTAGCTGACGGAGCCGGGAGGAAGAGTTCTGACCCGGGCCTGATTGCCGAGAAGAATGGGTTTGCTGCTTATGGGGCTGATGATGTCGCCGCGTTCACGACTGTCGAAAGCTTGCGGTTACTTGTTGGACAGAACGTGCCCTACAGCTTCGTGAGACTGGCAAGTGGAAGCCATCGCTATGGAGTCTGAAGGGGTTGACTGGGACTTGGAAAGACCATCATCACAAATTACCAACGACCTGTTGCACATGATCGTTGGAAAGGGGGCCGGCCGCAAGCCCAAATTGGTTCATCCATTGTTTGCATCATTCTAGGTATCAAGGCCAAGAATGGAATAGGCTGCAGACCCGGATGGACCCAGGTCTAGAGGGTAAAAGCTAAAAGATATCCACGAGGTCGGCCAGAAGCAGGAAGCTGCAGCCGGTATACCCGCGCCAAAGATTCGCGACGCCAAGCGCCGAATGCTATCGAGACCGCCTGGGAACTTGTTGTGTTGTTTACCATCAAGACTCTTGGCGGCTTCAGGCCTATCTCGACCCGGGCTAGAATGGGCCGAGTTGAACCGGCTGACAACTTGGTGAGAGAACGCACCAAGTCACCTCTCAATAGACGTCGATCTGGTGTGCAGGAGACAGACCCCTGTGCTCCAGGGCAGCAAAGTGCATACGTAGTCTTATTGTAACGGCTGCGGCGCGACCCTCTCCTACAACCACATCGAGGGCCACTGGCCTCCACAGATCCCCCTGAACCTCTCGGGCCTGTCGCTCTGGTTCTATTTGCCTGTCATGGGATCCAAGTATAGACTGGCCCATGCAAGATTGACTACCATATCAAGATCATGGTTGTATACGAGAACCATTGGATTGGGAATCATGTATATGTCAGTTGAATATAACATAGACGCTTCTGGCAAATATGGCCGAAGCCTACATTAATCAAGAGATTTGAAGACTTGTTCGCTCCACCATTGACGTCGTTATCTTTTAAATCGTGTGTTGTGCATGTTTAGACCGTCTCATGATCCTCGTCTCTATGCCGGGAGACTTCTTGGCAAGCAAATGTGCCTGCCCGAGCAAGATGCCCTCATCTCGTTCGATTGCGTAGTCTCATATCCCTCGTTACTTACCAAACAGCAACAAGACTTGTCATAAAGCCTTAACAAGGTTTCTGACAAAACCCTGGTCTACTGCATGCTGTGATGCACTCCCCAGACTCAGTAAGATGGGGTTTAGACGCTGTGTGAGATTCAGGGCGCTTGGTTAGGGTGGTTGCATCCTGGCCTCGACCAGGGGCCATTTCACTCGGGCGCCTGCACCGCTCGGTAGGGTCCCCAGAGGATTGCCCAAGGCATGAACACCCGTTACTTTTGTGACGGCAGATAATAACGGTTAACATGGCCTGGTGAAAGAGAGAAAGCAACACAGCTTGTACACCTTCATGTGAAACAAGGTGGTATGATGAGATAAGAGTGACATGCCCAAGCTGCTCTATTGTCGAGATAAAGGATATACTGTGACAAGGGCCGCCTATTTTTCCAACGCGGAGGAAGTCTTCAGCTTGGACAAGATTCAACTGAATCAAGACGTCACCTATCAAGGTGCCGACAAACTTGCAAGCGGCAAAAGAAAGGCTGAATGAATGAATGCTTGCCTGTACCAAGCGATTATCCTTGATCCGTCCTTGATGTGAGGGATCTCTGGGTCCCTTGGTTGAACGATCCAATACGGCAACCTCGGGACAAAGCTCTAGATGGTTCGGTCCTAAAGCAGGAAATAGGGGGGTGCAGGCAAAGAAAAACAGAGCAAGACAAGGCCTGTATGCACAAGGGATGAGAGTTGGGATGAACGAAACAAGACCATGCTCTCCCAGGGTTAGTAAGTTCAGATGATGAGAGGACCTTTGCAGATACATCGACAGGGGAGTTGTAACACTACACGCGGGGGGTCATCACTGATTTGTTTGCCACAGATGGTCACAATGACGGGCAACTTCCCTTGGGAAAACGCAGTGTGAGTAGAGAAGCGTGCTAATGCTGCACCACAAGAGATCCGGACTGCGAATCCACACACATGGGGTGAGATAGAGGGAGCTGGCCTCCACCATGGCGCACGGCGAAACGTCTCGGAGAGAAACAAAGTCGACATGTATCGGGCAAATCCTAGAGACCAATGGTCTGTTCCCTCACTAAGCTCGGTGTAGCCTTCCAGCTGGATTCATCAAGTCAAGATCAAATGAGAGTGATCCAAGGGGGCCCAGCGGGGATGTGATAGGAAGGATGATGAGACATACGGAACAACGCAAAGCAGCGGTACTACCTAAGTGCCTATGAATTTGGAGGTAGATAGCCATGCTTGTCCGATTGTCAGTGGGTATCGCTCTGTTCTGTGTCCCAAGTCCTTTTCGATAGAGTTGGCGACGAGTCAACTTAGCGTCTACGTACCCTTACTGGAGTGATCCAGATCAAGCAACAAAAAAGCTTGGAACTCAAATGTGACCTAAGCCCTACAGGCCATAGGCGTTCATGATCGGCCTGAAACCCTTCAATCGTAGGTAGGTAGCTGGGGGATCACCTTGAAAGTATAACTTCGGCTCGTAATCAACGAAGCGACTTAGGATTTCACGATACCCAAGATGGAGAGCGACATGGGCTTAGCGAGAGTAACCAATTAGCTGAGCGAACTTCCAGAACTCTTGTCCAGAGTTCGCCTGTCCCTGAAATCCCACGATTTTCTGCTCTAACTGCCGTGCTGAATGATCCTGACAACGGCATCTGGGTTTCGGACTGAAGCTAGTTGGCGAACCTCCACCTATGGGTGGAGAATAATTATACGGCCATTCACTGTCTGTGACCCGTGCGGTCATAAGTTTCCAGGTCGATGTTCCCTAAGAAACGCCCGTGGTAATGATGAATTCGGTAGACGCTCCAAACTAACTTTTCATGCTCAATGCTGGAACATCGGGTTACCAAGGCCAATATCCTTCAACTGGGATGGAAGAAAGATGTGCGGATACTTACAGACTATCCGGAGGCATGTACCCGAGCCCAGCGTGCCATTTCATCCCGCCTGCTAGCCCACTTCGCCAGATCCCTGGGGGCCAAGAATCTCAGACAGTCGTTGAGCGAGCCGCTGCTAGTGCTGCAACGCGATATGAAGGCACGAAGTGATGTCGATCGGTGCCATTTACCGACTGGGCATGCATTGGCGCCCCACGATGGTTGATGTAGTTACACAATGCGGTATAATGCGATGTGGGTGCTCCTGACTCTTGGGCGCTTGTTCAATCCAGCCTTGGCTCCAAATTGTAGAAACTCGTGGACAGACCGCCATCGGAGATAGTCCGCCGAGCACGACAAGGCCAAAGGCTGAGGTTGATGACCCAGTCAAAGGTAACATAAACCTACAAGGTACGCTAAGTTTCGTCATCAGCTCGTGGTGTTTATCTTAAGGATGACCTCAAAACTTTGAGCCATATTCAACGACGCGGCTGGTTTCATCTTTAGGTGAGCCAGCTTCAGGCATGCAAAAGCCACCCACAAACAGCGTCAAAATGGTTCGACAGCTGAGCCCATCTGTGTACGAATCAAGCACCTGGGGTAAAGTGGAGGACGACACCCGGGACAGTCGAAAAAGGGCAGGGAAGCCGGCATTGGTAGACTCGCTCATTGTGCTTCTAGAAAACAATGGTGTCAAGCTTTGGTAGTTCGCTGTGCCGATAGACAGACATGTCGTGAATTGATGGACGGAGATTATGCAAGCCTCAAACGACTCGCAAGCCTGAGCGTGTTGGGCTTAGTCTATCCATAAAGCTTCAATGCTTAAGCATAGGTCCGGCATTGACGATATAACGTGCACTCTTAGACACATGCACTAGTACAGAAGGTTGACTAGTTCTGCGTGTCAACCCAGGGCTCCGAGGCGAGGTCCAGTCTTGCCAGTGCGGCAGGAAAAGCCACTTGAACGTGGATTGACAAGGATTCTCGAAAACCCATGAACGATTTGAAGGGGGTCTGGCCGGTTTAATATCCAAAATAGGGAGCAACCCCGAACATGAGGGTAGGTATAGAAAGAGCACGCGCCACCTATGATACTAGCCAGGATGTTAGCCTCATGGTGACTTCAAACTGGCAGATTGGAAGAGCGCCAACACCAGATCGAAGGGATATCCTTGACTGGATTGAATGTGAATCTTTCAGGGGCCGACGTTGATTGTCAAGCAGACAAGATAGAGCACGGAACAGAGCAGACCGCCACAGGCTTACCTTATGCAAGCCTTATGGCTTCAGGCAATGTTGATATTCCCCACATATGCAGGTCCGATATGATCTTGTCTTGCTTTTTCAGATGCTGTTTTGCTGGTCCTTGTATTTTCTTCATGGTTAGCCTCAAAGTGAGAGAACCGCTGCCCTGAGCGCAGAGGAAGAGATGTATTGATATACCAGCTCCAGCCTCAAATGGGTTGAGTCCCATCGAAATAGTTTTCGACGACAACTTGTTGCAAACAGCCCCTCTTGGCTCCGCTGAACCTATCCTGAGGATATCTCGGAGGGTGTGGGACGTTGTCAAAACTGTCAAGTCACCCTTGGAACATGTACGGCTTGCCAATAATACCGGTCAAGAACATGATGAGGTGGCGGCTGGGCGCCTGCAGAAAAACAAAGCCGTTTGATAAGGTTCTGGCTTGCGGTAGTTGGTTAAAGCGTGTGAATAGGCGGTGTTGAATCCTATTTCTATCGATCACGCTAGACGCTTGGCTGAGTCTTGAAGGCCAAGATCATGTAATAATTCGACATGAATTCCCGGTCGTCAATCGCAGGCACATCAATACCCTCCAGGCTTCCTTCCAGGGGAAGAAAGGAGGTTCTCCGGAGATTCGCCTAAGGTGGCTTGTGTGATGACCCGGCCCACGGTCAGGGGCCTGGGAAGATCTCGTCTCTTTGGACGGGAGCTGGGATGAAGGACATAACCACGATGTTGACATGAGCCTTGGATCCGTTTTTTTAGCAGCGTGTCGGTGGAAGGGGTCTAGAATGGTACGACATGACACGCTGACTGGGCACGCACGTCAAGGTAGTAGCCCGTACGGGAACGAACGCACAGCAGCATAGGAAAGCGTAGTATTGATAAAGAGGCCTAGGATGCTGAAGCTACTGGAGTGGATCCAAGTGTGAGCCGTGAAAGTCGGGATGATACGTAACTAGGATCTTGACGGGTGGCCTGGCCTGTTCTGTTGGCAGCGAGATGGATGATGAAGAAGTCGATAATGTTGTTGGCTCTAATCTGTATTCTTTGGGTTCATCTGGAGTCGAACCGCGGATCTGGCAGCACACTGGCGCTTGAAACGCTGCACGCACGTATGCATATGTGATAAGGCGAAGAGCGTCAAACAAAATGACGAAAGACGGTTTGTTGTTTGTTGTTTAGATAGTACCTCCACTGGTCGTCGAGTTTCAGGCTCACCAAAAAAAGCACAAGCTGCTGCCCATCTACCCTATCACAGTTGCACAGCCTGTCGTCCCTTCCGCCCCGCCCCACTACCACTACGAGTTGTCAGGAACTGCCCAGCAACCCCAGTCGAGCCCCAAACATGGAACCTTACGCTGTTCCCGCTATGCTTAAGCGAACTGCCCGCTAACGTAGGTACAGTCCAGAAGGTCGTAAGCCACCCGACCGACCTCCCTCAGCCATAGATGGAAAGCACGTTGTGTGTCTATGTAGATGGAAGCACCGGCAGCGTGGACGGCAGGCGCCAGTCGTGAAACGGGGAGCACGTCAAGCTTGGACCATTCATTTTCTCGTCATGCCTACTATGTATCTACTATACCTTCTAACCTATTCTCTAAGCCTTCTACGTTGAATTCTGATTTACACCCTACTTTAGCTTGGAACGCATCCTCCTCCTTGCTCGCCCTGTCCAACTACAGAATAGCGGCCTTGCGTACCTTGCACGACGGGCATCGTGCTCTCTCTACGGGGTACAGCTAACGGAGACCCGTCGGTCTGGGTCCGGCATTGACATTGACCATTGATTAAGCCCCTGTTTGGCCTCAGCTTGTCGCCCAAGCCGACTGACAGCAAACAGCAGCCTTCCTCACCCTTGCTTCGCTCTACCATCTCCTCCTTCACCGAGCCGCCAAATGCAGACCTTGTCCTGCAGACTAGGAACCGCCATGCTCGCATTACGCATGTTTGAAAATCGAGAGGCATCTTGTCACCCCCTTCTGGCGGCTACCGCACGCACATTAAAGCCTGTGGGATGAATTGCTTCTAAACACTGTCGGCTCCGGGCCTTCCTTGTCCCTGCCGCTCTCGCTAAGAGCCCGAGGTTCTGGTCATGGAATTGAGACCCGCATGGCTAGGTGTCCCTTACACAATACGTAGGTGGTCCTTGTCAACTTGGTGGCAATGAGACGTCTAATCTGGTTCAGGGAATCCGCTTTCTAGGGTGACTTATGATGAACACGCGGAGAGCTCTAGGAGGCTTGGTTTTAGGAGATAGGTGAGACCGAATACGTACGCCTCCATCGCGCTCTCGCCCAAAGCCAGATGGAGCCAACATATCCGTGCTCATCAAGCATCTACTAATCACCAGAAGACGGAGAAAGCAGACAGGATCGACAGATGCCTCGGGGTAATGCTACGCTTAATACAGTACAGTCTCAGAGGTCAACGGCTTCAGGGCATGCACTTCCCCGGTTTGGTGCTTTGTGTTGGGGGCCCATAACTCATTGTGTACTGTCCTGTCCGTCATTGGGGGTTTACCTGTCCATCCTGTCAATTGGGGGTGACTGACCATGCTCGCAGTCGCCATTCCCTCCGGGCGCTCCAATGACATGGCTGGTTCAGACGCCAGCGAGATGCCTTAAAGAGATTATGCTTGTGCTGTTCACGGGAACCATGGAGGGCTGCCGGGCTCAAGCTAGAGTCAGCATTCAAGAAACAGCCTAACAACGTCGGAGCCACAAAGGGACTCCAATCTCAAGCTCCGTTTCCCCACCATGATCCATCCCAACATCGACACCACCATCTCATCATTCATGCCCGCACCCCGGTCCTGTCACTAGCCACCTCCACATTGGCAACGACCAGAATGAGACCGGCGACTGGGGTTCGGCTCGGGTCAGTCGTGCAATTCTGGGCCTCTTAAGTCACTCTACCATGTACCGTCCTGGTCCATCTTCTACAACGCCTCACCTTACTTCTAGGCTTGATCTCCTCTTTCCATTTCCGTCCTTGTTTCTATTTACCTATGTTGCTGTACCTCTTGATAGCATTCATATCTTTCCCAAGGACTCATCTATTCGCACGATTCATTACCGTGAACAGGTCACCAACGCTACCGACCAACTCAGAATCTTGTATTGCGACCACACCTTAAACAAAGTATCTGGATCTGTCACTGCCGGGGATGATCAATATCATTTGACTTCACGACCTCCGTATCATACTCCACTCCATCGTCTCTCTTTTGCATCGATCCTTAAACCACTGCCTACTTGAAACTCGACCAACATAATCGCAACTCCGATTGCCACCAGCTTTGTTCTTCCTACGCGCTCAGAGATGACAACTTCTATATACGACACAATGAACGTCCCTCACATGCCCGGAGTCCATCCCGTGGCCATTCCTCGACCTCAGGTTGGCATTGAACGGCTACCGACTCGACGCATGAGCAATGAACCACGAGAATCGATGAACTGCAAGTCGTGCAGAAAACGAAAGGCAAGGCATCATCAACCTGAATTCGCAAGAGCTCAAATCTGACCATTGCAGATCAAATGTAACCGACTCCGACCATCTTGCGAGGCTTGTCAAGTTTTTCAATGCCCTTGTGTTTATGGTGAGTTCCAGCCTTGTCCTAAAGGATACCTCTGTAGATAGCGTTTGAGCACTCTCCTCGTCTACTCGGCGGCTATGCCGATCTAAGCTAACTCGATCTCCAGATGCCGTACCCAAGAAGCGTGGGCCAAAGACGGATGTATTGGAAGCACTTTTGAAAAGGGTGGACGGACTCGAAGCAAAGTTGCGAGAAAAGGGTGAAGACGATGTATCACTTGCAAGCTCAAACTTGCCCGGTGCCAGGAAAGGAGAAGCCTCCGAAACGGGTTCTCAAGGCACTGAAGTTGGCGAGCAATTAGCCAAACGCGTCGCAGTCGATGCGCGCGCCTCTCCTGGCGATACGGCGTCCCTTTCTCCGCATACACCAGTGGCTCGGTTCGTTCTTCAATCATCGTATTACTGGGTTTGATAACTGACTCCTCCTCAGAGACTTGTCTCCGCCTCCGGCTCAAGCCGAGGTCCTGCTCGACACCTACTTCGCCAGGTTCCATGGCAAACCTTACTATATTGTGGACGAATCATCTATTCGGCAACGTCTTCAGCTTAATCAACTCCCGAGATTTCTATCTCTTGCCATTTCCGCTGTGGCAGCAAGGCATGTTCCTCCCTCGCCAGCACGGACTCGAGCTAACCATTCGGTAGACACACCACCGACCCAAGTGGGTATCAAGCAGCTGCCAACCTTAGTGAAGACCTCGCAGCTCGTGCCAGAAGGGAAATCAATACCGACGAACCATCAATAGACGGACTACAAGCACTTTTGTTGCTCGTAAGCGCCTTTACTGCAACAGGGAAAGGGAAGAGGGCGTACATGCTCATGAGTAAGGACCAACCTCGCTCCGATTTATCAGCAAGTATACTAATCAGGTCCAGCGAGCGCCACCGGCATGGCCATGGCTCTAGAGATACATAGAGAAACGGATGGACAGTCAAGAATGACACCAATCGAGCGGGAGATGCGACGCCGACTCTTTTGGACTTGCTACTTGATTGACCGATTCCAAGCAACTGGATCGAAACGACCGAGCCTTATTAGCGACAACACCATTATGCTGCGTCTCCCATCATGGTCTCCTAATTCATCGTCACTTCCAGTTGAAGGGGAGTTTTTCCAGACTGGTTCAAATCTTCAATATTTTCAAGGAAGCGACAAGAAGCCGCAAGGAAGTATGGGTATGCTTATCGACATCACCCGCGTTCTTGGGAACACAAACCGATACTTGTCAGCTGGTGGCGTCAAGGGAGACTCCCACTTCCCTTGGCACGCCCACTCTGCTATATCCAAAATCCGACAAGAGCTTGATGTTTGGGCCACCGGAACTGAAGATGTCTTTTCTAACCTCGGGTCTTTATTTGGACAAGCCGACGCGACTATTCTGCTACTCAGCAAGGTCATCTACCACCTCATTCACTGCCTCATCTACCGACCATTCCTCCCTATCGACTTAGCCGAGCTCGCCGAAACCGGGCAGCACCAGTCATGGCAGATTGAAGCCACCAACATGTGCTTTCTTCACGCGAACGGCATCATGGAACTGATTCAAGTCGGCAAACAGTCAGGAATAGTCGATTGGCCTGCATTTGTGGGATATTGCGTCTGCACGGCTGGAACAGTCCACGTTCATGGAGCCCATTACAACCAACAAGGAGGCCAGGGCGAGGTAAATGTCTTCAACTCGGCAACAGAGTTCTTCTCTCAAGAAATGCAATTCCTAAGCGAGCTTCGCTATGCTTGGGCTACAGTGCAACACCAGCGCGAAACATTGCAGGACATTAGCCACGCTCATGGAGAACTGGTGAAGGCGCTGGCACGCAGCTCCATGCGATACACTCCCGGGTTTCACAGCGAAGACTTCTTCGATCGTTACTCTAACATAGGAGGACCTGGTGGCCCATCTTTCAGTTTTGACGCTGCCAATATACGCCTTTCAGATGTGATGGTCGATATGGGTTCAGAAACTCCACGAAGCACTGGACCACAGCGTCCCAACCTCAAGCGCAAGAACACTGCGCCAGCAGGACCAATTAACCGAAGACGACCGGAGGTTAAGGTTATTTCAAGCCTCGCGCCCTCTGCCAGTGGGTTACCTACCCCTGGTACCGCACGCCGATCCTTCTCGTATACAACTAGCGGGATGCCACATTCATCTCCGGGCCTCCTCGCGACGCCCACATCATTGCCAGGCCATCATGAAAACCAAGAGATGTACGCCATGCATGACCATATGGGTGATACATCTGTGAACAATGCTGCAGTGGCAGCAGCGGCAGCAGCGGGTTTCAACATGTCACCCAGCATGCACACTGTTTCATCTCACAACATGCACTCAATGGGCGGTGCGCCCTTCAGCCCTCCGTACAGCTACGGCTCTGGGTCGAGTATCACGAATGCCGGCCCAGGCATGATCAACGAAGCCAACGGAGGTTACGATGCCATGTTCGGAACAGTGCCCACGAATGCGCTTGGCAGCCCTGCCGCATGGCACGGTGACGAGAGCAGGATTCACCACCAGCAGGCCCGTGCAGCAGCGGGAAGCCCTGGAGCCCGAAGCAACAACGGCAGCACGGGAACGGGGCATGGAGAAGAGAAGGATCCTTTCCTCGCTCTCCTCGAGCAACTAGCAGAGAATGAGCACCGATCTCAAAACGGCCATGGAAGCGATCTTGATTTCTTCCTCGGCAACTCGGCGGTGAACTCGTGAGTTCGTAACTAGGGGATGGGAGGTGACTACGTTTTGTCATGATGATTGTTTCAATTACTTGGAGGCAGATGGTGGAAACTGTTTCTAACGATGCGCGGCTTGAAGGAACAAGCTGTCTATGCTTTACGAAATGGGGGCGCAATGGAAACAAACTTGCAGCATTTACAGGCGCACAGACATGGTTGAGCCATGTGTAAATAGGACGGGATCCTCTTGAGCGACAACGAGTTGGCAATGAAACACTTTGGGAGAAAAGCATGGGGCACTTGTATACTAGAATCGAAACAATCGAACACGACGACGAAACAATGTAAAACGAAACGAAACACGATGCATTATACAAGGCTAGCTCCATCATGGCATAAGTGATTGAGTTATTCATTGTGAAGTGAAGCTAATGTTGGTATGGTTCTTTTGACACCAGCACTGCACTTTTCTATGTTCTCTTCTCCACTTTACCCCACGTACAACAAGATACAATAACTTCACCTAGAACTTGGCCAGAAGAGTAATTGTCTTCTGTACCAGCTCAACTCTTTCAAAGTAGCGCAATCAATTAGGATTTTTTTTTTTGGTTGGATATTACCCTTCTGAAGTGGCATTTAACAGCAAAAGATTCAAATACCTCCAGCTACGATTCGGATAAGTCCAAATCCCTGTTTGTGACCTAAGGAAAGGGCTGTGCCGGCCAAAGGGATAGAATGACTGGAGCCTTGTTATGCCTAATACCTAGTAAATTATACAGAGGACCAAGCTATGGTGAGCATATATCCGGCGAACTGTATCGTATTTTAGACCCTGGAAACTCTAATTAAAGCATTCGAGCACAGGATTGGAGCGCATGGAATTGAAGATCACGGCCAAAATTAGCATAGGGAGTAGTACGTAGTGGTAGTAGTGCATCGCTGGTGGTGGCAGAGGGTGCTGTAGATCGTGTTGCAGTACAATTCTATTCTCTCTAGAATAAATTGGTGTTAGCGATGATACTCTGGGAGAGGGTTCCCTGCTAGCGCCAGCGGGCGAGATCTCTGTGCAACGGTGTTACATTGTGCAGGTAAGGATCTGGAATTTGGCGAATTCAGAGGGGTGAGAATCAGAATTGCTTAAAATAGTGCTAGGTCGGTGCCAATTGACAGACAAGGCAGGTGTGTAACTAGCAGGATCAACCGCGGCTCGCACAGAGGGTTCCATCCCAAACGAGATGTCAAAAGCGAAATTGGGGCAGGGGGTTATCGGTCCACTGGTGAGAATTGGGAAAGCATTTCGCGAGTGGCTCTGATACGGCTACATGATTGGATGCTTTCTCATGCTTAAACTCTATGTGCATTTGCATAAGGGTCCATGTCGGTCTATGTTTGAGTTATGGAAACGGGATTCACCTGCATAAACATTCTGGACCGAATCTGAAACGATATGCATCATGACAACAACTCAGCAAAGACATATCAAATATAGAATCGTTCGACTAGTGTTTGGCTCCTTCGGCAGTTGTTATCATGCGAACATACATAGTAGTTCAGACACTGAATTGTTTTATGATACGAGCTTGACACAGACCTAGTTCGCAGAATCGACAGATGCTCTGCTGACCAATGCTGTTTTCTGTACGAGTCATGATTCACTAGGCCGATGCGCGCGCGGATCATGACAACTCAACTCAACTCTGTCCAAAGTCTATCTATCTGCTGTGGAGTCATGAGACAAGTTTGACAAAAACTCTAAACTTACAAATCATCCGATTCGGAACAAAACACCTTAACACCGATTGACTCTACAGGTCCATGCACTCGTATTAGGCCTCACCAACGCCTTCATTCTCCGTTACCGTTGCACTCGTCACTTCGCCATCGCCATCACCATCGCCGTCATCATCCTCGGCAACTCCCTCGGACTCCTGCCTGTCTTCTGGCGCCGTCCGGCCGGTCGAGACCTGTAGCAGAATAACCACCACGCCCAGCATGGCCATGGCCTGCCATACCCCTCTGGTAGCACCAGCATAGCCCTCTACAGCGATATCCTGCTCTGCGCGAGTCAAGTCACCACCGTGCACCAGTCCTGGCGTGTTGACAAGGTTAGAAACCAGCGTCAACCGGTCCTTACTCAGGTGGTCACCGCCGTCAAGACGTAGGAACCCGGCTACCAGGCTATCTTTGAGCAGGCGGTAGAAGATGCCGCCTGCAACAGCTGTGCCAAAACTCGCCCCAGAACCTCGGAACGTGCCTAGCAGGCTGGTAGCGATGTAGCGAGTGTCAGCGTGGCTCAGATGTAATATGTGCGCGAGTGTGTAGTTGACAGCCCCGCCAGTCGCGAGGCCGTTGGTTAAGACGACAAGAATGAAAAGAACCAGAGGAAGGCTGGTGGTGCTAATAACCGAGAGCGTATATATGCTGAGGCTGAAGACGACCAGCGCTGAGATGGACGGGAGCCAGAATGCACCGTTGCGGCGTACATGTAGCCAGCCGACGAGAATACCGCCAGCGCCGAAACCTATGTTAGTCGGGATGAGAATCGAACCTGCTGCTGCGGGAGCGGCGCCGCGGACTGCGAGCATGAAGATGGGCGCGTAAAATAGTACGCTCCAGCGAGCGATCATGAGGCCTAGCTGGGCGAAGCATGAGAATAGGATGCGTCGTGAAGACAGTACCTTGACAGGAATGATGGGGTCTGCAGCTAGGTTGAACTCTACTACTATGAAGAGCACAAGTATGGCCGGCGCGAGACATAAAGGCAAGACCTGTATCTCATCGGCAATTGCGTAGAGGAAGAGGACGATAGATGTGGTCTTAGAATATGAGTTAGTGACCATGATAGTAACACCTGAACAAAGGCTCAAGAAACTTACCAAGAGTCCAGCCCCGAGATAGTCTATCCGCGCAAGTTTCTGTCTGGTAGAAGTCTTGGTCTCGTTTACTTCCGCAGCAGCAGGCATGCTTATATACACTCCTAGGCCTGTAGCGAAGGCGAAAGGAATCTGTCCCCAAAACAATGGTCGCTACAACTTGTTAACATCGGTTTACTTTTCTGTGAGTTGAGTCTTCAACTTACCCATCCAACGACGGGCATCAAGCCTCCAAACACAACGGCACCAAAAGAAACGCCAGCAGTAAACCCGGCATTGATCAAACCCAGGACAAGGCCCCTTTTCTTCTCACTCGCCAACTCCAGCCCTATTATGATGGCTAACGACCACACTCCGGCGGCGCCTACACCTGCGATAACTCTCCCGGCAACAAACATCCCATACGAGACTGCAGCGGTACAGATGAGACTACCAGTGGCTATGAGGGCCGCGATGGGGAGGATGAGGGTCCTGGGCCGAAAAATGGTAGCCAGGCGGCCGGTCACAGGCGCCAGAGAAGACATGGGGATGAGATAGGCGCTGGTGAACCACATTGCGGATGAGCCATGAGAACCAAGCTGGGCCGCCACGGTGCCCTGAATGAGCGTCATGCCAGACATGTTACATGCTACAAGGTATTAGCAGATCGTGACGATTAGGACAAGTGAGAGCCATCCCATACCTACTAAGAAAATGAGAAACCACAGGCTCAGACCGACAGCAACAGCCCTCGCTGGACGAATCCGCGGCTTGGACTGAGCTGAGGTCGGCCTGTCGATACTGCGAGACTTGCTGCCTTTCCGAGAGCTAGACCTGCACGTTGAGTTTGAGTTAGAGACGCCAAGCAATGGCGTCTCTTCGGTGGAGAGCGGCGCGCCGTCGAGGACGTTAGACGGGCCCGGCGTGGCGCTCCCGGAGCCGGAGCCGGAGGTGTGCACAGGGGAAGTCATGATGTCGGGTCTGGTGAAACGAGTACTACGCAGTAAGTCACGGCCGCTAAAATCAAAGCAGCTTATGTCATGGCCAGAAATGCTATAGATGGTGATTCTAGAGGACGGGAGGGAATGGCAATGACGTGGATGAGGCCAATATCATTCGCCATCGGCGGCATGAATGACGATGACGTTGGTGATGAATACAACTTTGGAGGCCGGAAGACTGAAGTTCCGATGGCCGACGACAGTTGCCGACTCGGCCGGCTGGTCTCAGTGGCTTGAATACGAAGCATAAAGGTTCATGCCACAGGATGCCAGTGTTGCAGAAGACGGTTTTGAATGGCTTGACCAGCTGCAGTGGTTTTTAATCTCTTGGAGCATGCTTGAAAAATGTTGAGTACTATGCATAGGTTGAGTATTAGGTCTAGTCCGTAGACAGCTCTAATACTGTTTGTCTTATCATGATATAAGCCATGCCAAGTCACGTGACGTTTCATGGTAATGTACCTAGGTAGATAGTGGAAAGGCATTAAGTTATGGGATTTTCAACGGTTTTGGCTTGGCAAATGCCATAGTTTTCTTAATTAAGCGGGAAAAGACCCTGCGTCTGTCTCGGCTACAAGCGTGTCGTACCACTGCAGCAGAATGGAGAGTTACGGGATGGAGTTGACGTGGCAGATCTGTTGAGTTGTTAGTTGCTGACATGGCAATGCACAAAACCTATTTGATCATATGGATAGACACTCTTAAGGAGCGGAAAAAGAGACAGAGAAAAAGGACCAGTCGAGGCCATGTCACCGGCGAAAGTCGGCTCAGCCGGTGATCGACTTGCATGTTGGCTGCAGGTGCCGTGTGATTCAATCATTTGCTACATTGAACTAGTTGGATGATTTTTATATAGTTGCGGTGAGCGGAGGAGCAGCAAACAAACAGATGGTCATTCTCGAGTTGAAGTGGCTGAACAAAAGCAACCAGTCACTCAATCAACTCGTCTGGAGGCGGGCCGACGATCAGGGCTTGATGAAAGCTTATCGCTATGGCGTGCATCTCATGGCATCCCTGTCAAGAGACATGACGTATGATTTCCTTGGATGAGGATAAAATCAGAGAGTCAGAGGTGGGGGAGGCTGAGGAGCGACGGCACGACGGCGCGGGACAAGAGAATAAGCGTCGCGTGGCTTGACGAGTTGTCAGCCATCACTAATAGAATTAGTACCTAGAGCTCAGCTCAGCTCATTTATTTAGCGGAGCCGCGGCAATCAACAAGAGGAAACAAAATAGGCACCGATATTTCCATTCCAGCTGTTGGTCCGCATCCACGTATTGTAGATCTGGAGATGATGTTGTATCGTAGCATCAGGACAAACTTGAGCGAATAAAGGCCCGAAAAGAGCATCATGATGCAAGTTACAAACAAGAATTGCATTCAGCTCTAGGACCTTTGGGGGTACATACAGTACTGACTGTCATGGTGGTGATGACAATGACAACGACAATGACGATCCAATGGCATATGTACAGTAGCAAACCCTCTAACGGGAAACGAGATCCTAGATCATCCATTCATCACGCGTCAATGTCATTTCCCCTCAATTCAAGGCTGTTTGTGGTGCGAGGCATTTTATAATCCCCCTTGACCCAACGAGGATATTGAACAGCGAAAAGAAGAGTTTTTCAAGCATCAAAGATACATACATACCCCGGACAGCGGTTGATTGAATGCCTCAATTGGTTCCTGGTCCAGCTAGATCAATTGGATGGATGGGGCAAAAAGACCTGTTAACCCCAGAATTACGGATTACCTTACCTAACGACCCGTCACAATTGAAGTCACTTGACATGCCATGCCATGCACAGGTACCTATCGACAACGCATCAGGAGGGAGACTGGCCCAAGATAGCTCAATTAACAAATCACCCGGTTAAACTCTGCTCTTAACTCTCACCGTTTGAATCATCTGCCTCTGAGGAATGCCGTTGTAGAAAGTATCCGCCTCTCTGGGCGGTTGGTTGTTGGGTTTTTAGCCTCCCGAGTGTCGGCGGGGCTCTCCCCCGCTACCGCCTACCGCTCTACCGCCTACTCGGTGGCTGAAGTACCCGCTAAACCCGCTAAAAAAAAGCCCACCTACTCGGACTGGACTTTCAATGCATCCACATCTCATCCGGTCCCATCCCCCATCCCCATCCCCAACCCAATCCCACAACCCAACTCACTTT
>JABFFF010000184.1:0-12884 GCA_013623665.1 Fusarium sublunatum
CCATCCTATCCTATCCTATCCCATCCAACTGATGGAAGAATGATCTTTACTTCATGGATCCATTACTCTGCTCGGGGAGGGACCCTTGCTGGCTTCGCTCTTGAGCCTTCTCACTGATCAGCAATTGGCCTATCTTAGATTTCTCGTCCCCATTCTGCTGTTGCTGGCCTCCATATGCACTTGCACTTCTGCAAGGGCAGCACAGCGGCTGGCTGCGTCTGCTCTGCCAATCGTACGCACACCGTAGCGTCCTCTATGCAGTTGATTGTGCATGTTGTTCTGCACGTCTTGTCTCGCGCAGCTTCTGCTTCTCACCGTACTGTATCCGCATACTTGTGTTCCGACATCATGCGCATGTAGTATAGTTGCCAGCTTCTATCACAAACTAAAGTACAGTACACAGTAAAGAGGGTGACGGGGTAGCAGCAGAAGTGGGTGAAATAGGGGTCAATGGGATGGTCCCTGGAGCCTGGAGGTGCTAATTTGCCTGCCAGGGTCTCTTGTCACCTTGATCAACACCAACCGCCGGTTTCCAACGAGGGTGCACCAACAGCTCTTCTCTTTGTCAGCCTCTGCTCCCAAATTATTCCGCGCGCGCGCGCTTCTTTTAAGCTATGGTTCGTAGAACAAATTAGCCCGTTCTGACATCTCCATCGCCTTACTCGCTAAGGCAGGAGAATGGACTCCGGAGCGACCCCTAATGACGCCGGCGCCGTAACCCCGGCCTTTACGTCCGGACAAGCTATGGCGTGGATGAGACCGGCATGTTATTGCGACTGGCATCCTGTCTTGTTTGTTTGCCAATCAATGGATACCCAGATATTAATCACAACTATATAAACAAGACGGGACAGGATAGTTGCCCGTCCTTCCATATCCGATCGCCAAGAAATCATGGGTTTTCTTGACTTGTTGAGCGAGTTCGAATATCTGAACATTCATTGACCCGTTTACGCCCAGACATGCAGTCATTACTTAAATTGGTACATTCAAGCGCTTGCTATCACCGACTTGACATCTCATCACCCGACTCAACATCCAATAACGAGCTCGTGGCCCAAGCGCCAACATCACGAAGATCGAGCCGCGTCTTGTGTACTATTCAGCCAACAGGAGGGACAAGAAAGCATTTCTCGATTTGCTAAACCCGATAATGACATGCTTCATCTTAGCGGTTATGGTCAGCCGTCTCGGCGAGTCTCGATCTTAACATATTTTAGATCAACATCTCTGTCCATGACTTAGCTAGGAATATACCTTGCAAGCACCATAGCCTATGTGTTCCCCTGGTGCCTGTAGAATGGGGTGACAAGTTGAACAAGCTCCAACGCTCTTAATCTTAACTGGTTTAGACCAGAATCCAATGCCCAGGATCATGGTCCTCTAAGACAGGGCGTACAGAGTCCATGATAATAGCGACGAGCTTCTGCTGCCACCCGTTGCCGCAATCAATGCCGGGGCTGGATACACGCTCTTGATGTACTATCATGACAGCTCCGTTGTGTCTGCATCTCAACGCTCGGTGAGACACCAACGGACATGTAAAGAGCTGGATCTCTGGATCTCGTGAAATCCACGCATTAGTGACTTCCCCAAACCACTCCCATCCGCAGGCTGGACGCTGTCCAAAGTCTCAGTATACGCCACGCCCGTGGCTTGCGATTTTGTCATCCCCATATCCATACATTCAACGTCTTGGGCAACCTTCCCCACTAGATGCTACAGACTGTACATCGTGATAATGCAGGGCTACAAGGTAGCAACCAACCGCTTTATTAAGGTAGACGATCGTTGTATTACTAGCGTTGGTGCGTTTGAGGTGGTTGAAGATGTGACAGTACGTATAGGCCGAAAGGGTCCATTGCCGGGTAGGGGTTTAGATGGCGGCCAGGATGATAGACGACCCAAATGTTGTATCCTTCCTTTGCACGGTGGTTAAATCCCCATCTCACCAAGTTTGTAATTCAATCCTACGACAAGCCTGTTCGAATGTCATTGGCGCCGCGGTTTGCATCGCTTACACGACTTCGGCGAGCTTAAGGTCTGCTAACTCGGGCGCATCAACCACAGTCAATCTACAATGCATAATAGATACTTGACATCGTTGTTAGTTTTAGTCCCCAATACCAGCAACCGATGACTGGCAGGAAGACTATCGTGGTTAGTTGCTGTAGATACGGTATCTTCTCTTGGCAATCTAGTATGCCTGTCTGATCCGCAACGGCACTTCCCTAGGGCCGCAACATTCCATCGTTAGTGGTGCTCCTTGTTCAACAAAGACCATGAGCATCAAAGAACCTGTAAAAAAGAAGGGTGAAGCATCGTCCTCTGACAGAATGATCGGAATCGAATTATGGCCTTGGCCGCGTCGCGCATCGCACTCAACTGTTCCGCCACAATCTCCGCAGGACTTCCCATCTTCCCATAGGAATCTAAAACAAACGCCGAATCGGTTGGCGAGACCCTGCTATTTCTGATGCCGATTGCGAGCGCCAAGTGGTGCCGAACCCTCACGGGTAGACACGTCCACTCGCTCCATGAAGCGAGCGACTGCATGCCACCAGCCCCGAAGGACCAGGTGCGGTTGGAGAGATGCTCCGAATTTCTCCCATGCGAATATTGATATTTGATATTTTTCCGAATATCTGTTTGTATTATGTAAACGTGACGTTGTTGAGGACGATGTTTAAAGAGGAAGGGAGGAATTGCTAGGTACTACCTAATGCGGCTGGAATTCTAGGTTAATGTACAGGCTCCAGCTGCCTGTCAAAGCTGCAGCACCCACGTGACCCCGCAGCAAGCTTCATTGAACTCCGTCGAGTTCCTTTGAGACGTACATAACTGTACCTGATACTTAGATCTAAGTTGAGCATCATTATCATCGATATTGTCAGTACAGTTGCGCCATTAACTATCGATACGGAGTACCTATACTACATAAATCCTCACGTTCGGAAGGAGCACCGAACTGAATCCTCTCGGCCGACTACCTAGGGGATGTATGCCAGAGCGATGAAACCATAAAAATACACCATCACCACCTTCAACGCCATGTCTCTCGTCGGTTTCTAGAACAATGACGTCTTCCAGGCCAGTGCAGTCTCCACCATCCCACGATCCACCTGAAATCGTCTGTGGAATTTCTGAGTTAGCGATACTCTAGGATCACCTGGATCATGCACCCAGCTCCTAGCAACCCCTATTCAGCAGATTGCATTTAGGTCTAGCTCTACACGCCAAGATGACTATCACGACACTTCTCAATTTCCCCCCAGGCCCGTTCCTGGCCTAACGTTGGGACCTCGGTGCTGATCACCTCACGAGGCTTGCCATCGTCAATTCCTCCGTCTCCACCTCCACCTCGTTCGATGCCAACATCCCTAGTCTCAACGCACCCCAGGTTCCTTCGAGGAGAGAACCTCGAATCAGCTTCCAAACAGAGAACGCCATTGTACGACACGCGAACTACTTCCTAGATTCCCACGCGAGTGTCACATCGATGTCAGTGTTCAGTTGGCGATCTGCAACGTAACAAAGGTGCCAACCCCTCTTCTGCTTCAATCATACGATTTGAAGTCTTCGGAAGGCAGACTTTTCCGACTTGATGCCAAGGTCTGGCTCCCCAGGCCCTGGGAAATGAGACTTAACATAACTCCGCTTCAATGTCTTGTCTCGGCTACCTTGAAGCGCAGATCGGTCTAAAAGCCGCTCAGCTTTAAAGTCAATCTGATGGAACATTTACCAAGCTAAAAAAAAAAAAAAAAAAGTACTCTGTGTTGTGCCAGGATACACAAGACATGTGTTATGTGCTGGCAAGAATGTTTTATCTGGTAGAAGACGATCCTTGGCACACTTCTAACAACATCAAGTGGTAATATACGCAGTACCGTGTCCGTCGGTAAATGCTACGAGGGATCGCGACTTAGACGAGTATTTGAAGCCATACCCAGTCTGCCAGTGTCGGCTGACCGATGCAACCCATTAAACGAAAATTGCCAAGATCGACGTTAGTCTACAGACCCAGTTGCTATCCACCGAAAGCAAGGTTCCAGGACGGTAATGACGACTGGGGTTGGTCAATTAAATTGCCGAAGAAGCACCAAATCCTCTATAACCGCCGTCTACATATATTCAAGGATAAAACAAACAGGCGGTCTATCCAACAAATGCCCTTCGTAACCGCTCGCTACAGTTAAAGCTACCGTTACCCTCTACCAGTATACTGAATAAGAGGGAATGCCTGCTCTTAATGACCTCTCACGGCTCCTTAACAACCTGCTCTGCTGTATCCTGGTCTGCCTTTTCTGTCGCATCCTTTTTCGTCTTCTTAGGTGACTCTTCGTCGTCACTCTCGGCAGTAACTCGCATGCCCTGAATACCAGCCTCCACCTCCTCAACCAGACTCTCAAGGTAGTCCAAGTCCCTACCAACAAGAGTGACTGTATTGTGATCTTTACCCCAGCGAGGGTAACTTCCAACCTTGATACCCTTGGGCTCGACCTTAGCCGCCAGAGTGGTGAGATAGTCTGCAACACCGCTTTCAGGCAGAGGTGTAGCGAATAAAATTCTATGTGTTCCCTTGCCCTCGGGATCAGTTAGTCGTGGTAGGATGTAAGGTTTCAAGCCTTCGAGGAGTCCCTGGACTATTGCTAGTTAGCCAAGAGCGGGTGTAGCCAAAACATTACTTACAGAGTCGGGGGATGCCGGGTAGGATATGGATGTTTCCAT
The DNA here is from genome assembly GCA_013623665.1 of Fusarium sublunatum. Lineage (NCBI taxonomy): Eukaryota > Fungi > Ascomycota > Sordariomycetes > Hypocreales > Nectriaceae > Fusarium > Fusarium sublunatum. Next base: position 4,729 of record JABFFF010000184.1, read on the forward strand.
TGACCACTGACACTGGCACCCAGAGTTCCTCGTTAGGGAAGAGTGCCTGCTTCTTGAGATCCCGGGACTCATCCGTCGGTAGTTCGGCCATGCGTAGCTTTGCCCTCCTGGCGGGGGAGTCGACGTCCCAGTCAAACTTGGGTTGGTTGGGATGAGACTTGGACAACCGCTTCATCTTTTCAAAGGTTTCTTGATGTAGTTTGAGAGGTAGGTTAAAGGCCTTAGCGATAGATTGGTATGTAATATCGTCGTGCCTGAGATGTCAGTGTATGCAGGGCTGGATTCTGAATGACTTCTTACGTAGGTCCGATACCACCACTGAGTTTTGTTAGCTATTTGCTTTAGAGACGGTATTGTCGAAGGTCTTACCTGGTGACGACAAAGTCGTAGCGGTCACTCATCCTTTGAACAGCCTCGACAATTTCACTTTCATCGTCCTCAATAACCTCAATCCGCTTCAGGCTCTATATCTACTTAGTAATGTTCTTTATGAATGATGGTTGAACTTACAATCCCGAGGTTAAAGCACCATTTCGCAAAATAAGCAGAGTTGGTCTAGGTTGGGTCAATATCGTCTTTGGCCGTATACCGGCATTACTCACATCAACAGTCTAAGTATATAATGTTAGTAAGATCCCAGTATACAAATGAAATTGACGTGTTACCTTTCCGCCAAGAACCTCATCGCCAATGATCAAGCAGGCGGCCGTGGAGATGGTGCGCGTGTTACGCTCGTCCGCCGATACAGGAGCCATGATTCTCGGGGAAGCAAATCGTCTAGTATTGATTGACGCGGGAGCAGAAAGATGCTTTGTGACCTGAGATATGCGGGAGAACATGGATAAGCGATATAAAATGCGATAAGTGAGGCTTGAGAGAAAGTGATAATGTGCCCGCCTCTTCCGATGTCGTCGGTTTCGGATGACGTTTAGACGATGGCGGGACCGGACAATGTGGGGGCGGCGTTGGGTTTGCTTTCATCCATATGGCGGGGCTCACCAACTTACGATCATTAACTGCTAGTTAAGGTCGTTACAGCTTCAAGATAGCTACATAACAGCTCTTTTACCTCTTTGTTTAGATTTCGAGTTAAGCTTCACAATGGTATAATCACCTCCCCTTCTTTATTCTCTACAGGACACCCACTGACAAACGATACGCGCAGGCATCCGAATCTCGACTATACACCTTTTCTGGGGAGTCCAAGGACCATCTCCGCAAGTTTCGCCTTACTACCTCCCGGGCCAAAGGTCCTCAAGCTGTTATTTGTATGTACGTCTCTTGTTGATGCCGTAGGTGGTCTTAGGCTCGTCCACTGACTATTCCTCCTCTAGACCTGATCGATAAGAACACATACGAGATCCGACAAGACGAGGACAAGACCGTTTACACATCACTCGACGAGATTGCCGACGACCTTCCCGACCATGCCCCGCGCTTCGTCCTCCTGAGCTACCCTCTGACCATGGTACGTCCGACTAAATATCCACACCAGCTCACGATACTAATATTATCCAGGGCGACGGACGGTTATCTGTGCCTTACGTACTTCTCTTCTACCTTCCCGTCACATGTAACGCTGAGATTCGAATGCTCTACGCCGGCGCCAAGGAGCTCATGCGCAACACGGCCGAGGTCGGACGGATTATTGACATCGAGTCGACGGATGATTTGGAGGAGATTCCCGACAAGCTCAAATCCGAGTAATAACGAAGCGAAATATATGAGCAGGAGAATATGGCGTGGCAGAAAAATCCATATATCATGATCTACATAACAGCGTAACGTTGAAAGACCAGCCTATTCGTCCGGCAGCACATTCTGGGCATCCAGTCCCAACTGCGTCGCAACGTTCTTAACCACTCCTTGAAACGCGAGGCATGCCGGACTATCTGGGAACGAGTCAAAGTAGCTCTCTCCGTAATCACACGCCATCCTAATTCTGGGGTCTAAAGGCACTGATCCTAGGAAGGGGATGTCCATCTCCTCAGCCAGTGCGCGTCCGCCGCCTGTGCTCGCCTTAAAGATCTCGCTCTCGTTTGAGCACTTGGGGCATACAAAGCCACTCATGTTCTCTGCAAGACCCAATATCCGGATACCGGCCTTCCGGCAAAAGTCAATCTCCTTGCGTACGTCCAGAAGTGAGACTTCTTGCGGTGTTGTGACCATGACGGCGCCGTCAATTCCGCTCTCCTTTAGAAATGAGTTGACACTGAGATGTTCGTCGCTTGTGCCTGGTGGTGTGTCGACAAGCAGGAAGTCAAGGTCGCCCCATTCCACATCCTTGAGAAACTGCTTGATGAGACCATTTTTCTTGGGACCTCGCCAAATGACGGCGTCGTCCTTGTTCGGTAGTAGAAACTGAATACTCATGACGGAGAGGTTGTCCATGACCCAGATAGGTGACCATCCTGTACCGCTAACGTGCACCGTCTCGCCCTCGACGCCCATCATCTTGGGGATGCTGGGTCCGCAGATATCTGTATCCATGATGCCCACGGTGCTATCTGGATTTGTCGCAAAGGCGTGCGCCAGCAGCGATGTGAACGTGCTCTTGCCCACGCCACCCTTGCCACTTAGAACGAGAATCTTGTGCTTGACATTCTCCAGGCGCGCCGAGATAATGGGGATGTCAGGATCCGGGCCCTTTGGCGCCGATGCGCAGATGGCCTGGTTCGGGCACCCGGCGCATGAGTCCGCCTTGCCGGCCTGCTGCGAGTCCGGACCGACGCAGTTCTGAGGCTCGGGGGCGACGAGCTGCGGCTTCTGCTTGATAGGGTTGGCGAAAACGTCGTCGACGGGCTCTGACGCTTCAAGAGATGGTGCCATGGTGGTTGTGCTGTTAAGTTGTGTTGATGAAGGAAGAGAGGCGTGAGTCGGATGTGGCGATGTGAGTGCCGAAGCTTAATAATGACTCTTGCCAGTCTTGGATAGCGTCCTCTAACAAAATGACAAAATCAGCCACCAAGCAAAGAAGAAAACAATATCGAATTTGGTCAGGGCAAAGAGTCTTGTCTGAATAAGTAATGATTGAGTAAAAAAGGTTGAGCAGAAGTTGGATTTATTGAGATAGATCTTGGTATGATGCTAGGGTAAGTAAGCATCCATCTAAAAGTGTCCACGCTGATTCGCTGCTTAGAAAGCGTCGGGTGGTGCATCGCCGCGGAGTTTTATACTTACTTGAACAAGTTATAGAACTCATAAGATAGAGAAAAGAGAAAAATATCAACTATCTGATGATATATGCGCCTTGTTTATTGGCCTTATGAATATGTACTCAACTAAGATGATATATTAGTAGTTTCGCATTTACAGAAACTGCGAGTTCGGGGAATGTAATTAAGACTGACGCCGAAGTCGCTACAGGTTTCTATTGGTGCATAGGTTGATATGGCCGAAGCTTTGCTGCCGACTTCATCCAGTCGCAGTTCACCAAAGAACCTTAGGTGTTAGGCAAATTTCATGGGCATGGCTACCTGTAGGTCAAATAAGAAAAACTACGTAGTAGCTACCTATATATTAAGTCTCTTACTAAATCCTTCTAGTAAATTTTAATACATGTGATCTGACATTAAATAAACTTATCAATATGTTGTTTTTTAAAATGTCTAAAGTTTAAATAGCCACTATAATCTAATACCAACACCAACAGCTTCTAAGAAGCCATCCCTACCTATTATCGATGGTCAACTGCGAAAGGCTGCCTGCCTTGTAGCATACACCTTAAATGTAGTAGGTGGTGCATGTTGTTCACCGCGAACGCTTTGAAAATTTGAAGAGGAAAAACTCCCTAGGCGTCCATGTCTGTGTCCTTCTCCTGCTCCATGAGCAGGTACTGCCTCCTTCTTCGCGTCAATCTTTGGCTATATGGCCAAACTTGTTGAGTAACTTCTTTATTACCAAGATATCAGCCCAATGGGCAGACTCTCAAATACCCACCGTTATTCTCCCATTCAGGTGGTAAGTTGTTTAGAGGTTTGACTTATTAGTCGTAATCTCAGTCTTGTCTGCTGATCAGAGATTATTGTCTGACGCTTCACGAGTGTTCCATTGAATACCTGGCTACCGCTTTGTCATTGTCGTTGTTATCCATCGTGTGATCGTGTTTGTGACCACATATGGCTGTAATCGTTCGGCATCGCGGGGCATTGTACTTGAGGAGGGAGAGAAGATGACGGCTCTGCCTCGAATATATAATGCAGATTGCGATTGTTGACTCGCTTAGGTGTCCGCTCAAAGCATCAAAGAGACCGTTCGCTGAAGCCAGTCAAACTGTCTTTTGTCAATATCATGGATGATCATTCCTACTGTTAAGCATATTGTGTCATTTTATGATATCTGTGCTTATTGTTCTGTGACAGCTGTGATTCGCATTGGAAGTGTTAATACCAGTTCATTGAATTCATGTCTTTCGTTCATTCGGCTTCATCTGAATAGTAGTCAGTCAATATAGTGACCGAGAATGTGAGGTCGAGAGGAATCGGAGCTCGATGCCATGCGTGGTGAGAAAGGTTTTTTTCTCTTTTCTTTCTTGATAGCATGTCGGAATACCGTAGGTTTGCAGTGATACTGCGCAGGGTCAGATTTGTATCCATGCTTCTAAAGGGATAAATCAAAACATACCTGATTTATGTGCAAAACAAACGCAGTATGTTCTGAATGACCATCAGGTCATTGGTCAAAGTGGCAACCGATGTCTTGCGGCATGAAGTCCCTCCTGGTGATCGTAGTGGTGACTCTCGCTGATTCCAATATAATGGCGTTGCTGGTCGGAAACTGGACTCTTTTTCTGGTTGATGATTCACTTGAGGGATCGGTATTGTTGATCACGGTGTTTATAGCAACAGCGTTTAGTACCATAGGTAGCGGATCTGATGGCAACGAGCTGACGAGGTACCAACAGCCAAGTCTAGGCTGGTCGTGCTGTCCAGACTGTAATCGTCGGTTTGCAGGTCCTTCCAAGTGAACTGGTCAAAAGATCTGGAGTATGCTAATGAGCAATTTCGGAAAGGGGGTCGTACTGTCGCGTGGTTCTGACTGTTGGATTCGAGCCCAAGTCCGGTGTTCCTCATGCTTTCGCCTGTTGAAAGCGTATTCCTTTTGCTCTGCCGTCAACTAAGAAGCAAGAGGAACCATTTGAAAAGATACCTTCTGTATGTCAGTAGTTGATTCTAGTTGGGAGAAAGATTGAGATTCCTATGCATACAAGTTCCCCTATATCCGACATTGAAAGTCTGCGTGTAATGAGTAGACCTTTCCTTACTGTAAATAGAACTATCCACTAGTGAGGACGCGGCTACCATAAAGCGCTCTATGTTTCTGGCTTTTTGTCCTGTATCGTAACATCGGCCTCGTGATCGTCGTTTTTGGCAAGACATCCAAGGAGATCAAGTAACCCGTTGTATCCAATACAGCCTGAGCGCATCGTCACCCACCGTGCTGTGCAGTGGTGTTGATGGTTGAGGTATTTGATGAGCAGGCATCTGCATCTAGGATTCATGGCTGATGGACTCGTAAGGCTGATGGACACTCGTAAGGCTGGTCCAGCATGACCAGAATAGCTGAGTGCACCTTCCTGCAGCGTATCTTGCAGCGACTCTTGCAGCGGGACGACCCGTCGTCCCGCTGCGGGTATATTAGATTGGAAGCCTCAGGATAATGCACTGAGGCATCGAGGATACCGATATGCTCACAACACCACAACACCCCCGACCCCCTTGGATTTCGTTGATTTTTACATCATTCGAAAAAGAATAAATTACCAATTACGAATAAATCGAAATAAACAGCTAATATGGGGGGCTGGCGCAACGGTAGCGTGTTAGATTCCAGTTTAATCCCGGAGTGTCCTAAAGGTTATCGGTTCAAATCCGGTGTCCCTCAGTAAGCTGTCTTTTCTTTTCTTTTTTTTAATTATCTTCATTCTGATTTAAGATGCCTTTCGTAAGGTAGCTGTTCCCGTCCTTCTTCCGAGGTTCAGTTAGTTAAAACGCTATATATTATTGTAATACTTCTTGTATATACTATAACCCCTGTAATATTGTTAGCCTGTAACTTACTTATAAAGATTAATATTAAGAGAAAAGAGGATTTTAACTAGGTAAAAATAAAATAAAAATAACCGTAAAAATAACAATAAATAGATATTACTCTTAAGAAACAGAAGTTCTCTTTTATACAATATTTACCTCTTTAATAGTTATTAGAGGTAAAGAGATATATATCCTTGCTCTGATTGGTAGGGATGTCTAGTCGAAACAATCATTCAGGGGCTGACGTGTATTTATATTAGCTTTGGTTTAATATATATTGATATCTTCGATGCCTCAGTGCATTATCCTGAGGCTTCAAATCGTGCCGATCAGAGCCTAAGCATCTAAAACCATTCTTGATCACATTTTCTTTGTTTTTCTTTTTTCCCTCATCTTCTAGAGTATCCAATCACATGAGAAGCACGGCTTGAAAATTGATGTCAGGCTGCAGATGATCAAGGATTTCAATCCAGGACTTGCAACAACGGCATCTGCGGCGGGAGAATTGACGGGATGCTTTCTTCAAACTCCCTGGGGCTAGTGTCAACATTGACTGGTTCCAAGAAACTATCAATAAAAAGGCATGTAGGACACATGATTTCCTACTGATTCGACCAGGTTGCTCAGAGACATTAGAGCTAGGGGACGATCCTTTACAGAGTTCTAAGAGCACGAACACGCGTTCAATTCCCAAACTCGGGGTTGTTCTGATGTTTTGCGGAGGGGATCAAAACTAACTCTCCTTCTGTTGCGCCCGTTTCCAGTACCCAAAGTGCATGCATGACCTTGATGTCCCGAATGGGAGACGAGATGAGACCAACTTTGGACGAGACTATCAAATAGAGTCACTACTGCGCAATATCGTGTTGAGTCTCCTGCCTCTCGAGGAATGGTCAATGTCAGCTACTGTACATCGGTTGGCCACGGGTTCTGTGTGACTCTGGCTGCCAAGAGTCTGGCAAACGATGAAAGGTTAGTTGTTAGTCGGTCGCAATTGATTGTGGTGGGAACCGTCGCAGCTGACTATAACACATAGCCGTTATTTACAATCTTCGTAATAAGTCGAGCCTGTCGAAGAAGCAACGCCGAGCATAACACCGCCGACTACGAAGGATAGCAATACCGCAATGCCTCTTCAGCAATGGCGTTTAGCAGGGTCATTGACTTCATGAAAACGCCGGATCGATTGCCTTCACTGCGATAATTGATGTGAATTGAAATCAGGGGACACTGCCACCATTGGTATATGCGACAGTCTGGTTGACTGTGCTACCAGCTATCATTACTCACACCTTGCTTGGGTTCCTCCTAGGGCTTTGCGATCATGGGAAAAGCTCCAAAGGGCTAACAAGCAAGCCTCAGTGTATGAGCGCAGTGACAACGTGCATCCTGTCAAGACACGTTTTATTTATCTCGATGTGGCGATATGCAGGCATCTCCTACTCCTACCACGAGCAGACTGGTGCCAGATTCCGCGCCTGGATATTGCTGTGGGTGATCAGTAGAGCAAAAGTTGGGTGCTCACAAGAGCGTCCAAAGCAGAGGACCTCATGAGTCCGTTTCCAATCTTTAATACAATGGAGGTTAATAAGTCATACGCAGTATAAAAGGGCGTTTGTCAGATCGAAGCATTTTGCTATCGTACTATATTCCCGCCGGTCCAGGAAATCAAACTCGAAGTTTCGGACATTGTAGAATCGATATGCGCCTTCTTTTTCTGCCCAGATAGTAACAGGCGGCTTAAGGCATAGCAGCAGAGCGACAGCTTTATGCAGACGAGAAGCAAGACAACAAGATGCTATATCATAAGTTGTGATTAAATTAATATGAAATCTGGGAATTCCTGGAGGTTATCGGTTCAAATCCGGTGTTTCTCATATGTCTAGACTTCGCTTTATTTTTGGCACCGGGTTTGAATAATACATTGGACTAATAAAGCTTATATTTAGTGTTTTGCTTTTAGAATAATATTTCCTATATATATAATTACTTTTTACATGAGGCTATAGTATAATTAAATCACTTAGTTTTTAAAGAGTATTTTGATATATTTTCTAAGTTATGTTTACTCCAGTGGTAATAAGTTGTAGGTAGCTGTTGCAAGAGTTATGCTTTGTCTTGGTA
>JABFFF010000185.1:0-28054 GCA_013623665.1 Fusarium sublunatum
TCCTGTGGCGCGGGCCTCGTCGAGCATCCCGGGGCTGATGTCGACGCCGTCGAGCTTGCTTGCGCCGAGACGAGCCAGGAAGATGCTCGACGAGGCCCGCGCCACAGGAGCCTACCGCTCCCTGGAAGTGACAGACCTATCGCGGCCGCTCAACGCAAAGGACGACTCGTATGATGTCGTGACGTGCGTGGGCACCCTGACGCAGTCCCACGTCGGTCCCGAGGCCATCAGTGAATTCGTGCGTGTCGTGAAGCCCGGCGGCTACATTGTGGCCACCGTCATTAGTGAGATCTGGGAGACCGGCGGTTATGAGAAGCACGTGAAGAGCCTCGCCGAGCAGAACAAGGTCAAGGTCCTGTCCGCAGAGGTCCAAGACTACCGACGGGGCGCTGGAGCCAAGGCTCGGTACCTTGTCTTGCAAGTGTCCAAGTAAAGTGACTCGTTGATGACTTGATGATGCTGTGCGTGTGGTCGGCTCCCCCTTTTCATTCCTTTCAGCAACAGGGTACGGAAAAAAAAAAGCTCTTTATCCAAGGTATTAAAGAGGAACGAACAACATTGACTCTTGGTGTGGAAGCTTGCTCCTCATAGCGAGCTCTCCTAATCCAAGGCTTTCCCTTTCGATATGTTGTTGCTGATGATGACGGTGATATTATGAGATATGAGAGACGACAGTGTGTGATTTGAATTTCGTTTTAAACACAGGTGACTCTCACCAAGGGTACTGTGATCGGGATCTCTTACACACTCCTTCACGAACAAAACAAGATAAATAAAATCCAGGCGTATGGGCCTAACCATGATGATGACTTTTGATAAGTGATGTATTCGCCTCCATTGTAGACCAATCCAGTCGTTATATAGATGTCGTACTCAGTGATGTTCTACTCTGCCTTAGCGATACGTGTATAATGTGAATCTTATATGATGATAATCGCAGCGATTTAGGGTCGTGTGTCTTCCCGCTCGTTAGGGAACATAATAGTATGGAAACTCTTGTCTATAATCTTTTAAAATTGGATTTCTTACATTGTGCTCTTAAAAACAATCATTATTTTAACTTTACTCAGCATCATAGTGACCAAGAAGTTCTCAGCCTTGTTCTTGTCTATGAGTGGCTTAATTCTCAGACAACTCTTGCCCCATCAGGGTATATAAACAGCTATCATGGACTATTCCTCGAATCATGAGCTTATAACTTTCTGCAAGGAGTGATTCGTCGCGGATTTCCGATGCTCTTGATGCCCAATCGGCGGCTGTCGGGCGGCTCATACGGTGATCTTTGATGATAGAGTGACCTCTCATTACGAAGACGGCGCTTAGCAAGTGAGTGATAGAATCACAAGACTTCACATGAACAGGCTGTGCCCGCGTTTAAAAGAGGATGTTGTAATACCAAAGACTATAGAAGCTTGTTCATGCCGAAGCAAGGCTGTTCCGTCAGCTCGATCATTTATCTATCTAAGTTGTATAAAATAGCGCGTATCTCCATCATATGCATCCAATCAATCGCTCATCAAGGCCTCGTATACTGGCCGTACATGTCTGTTCTATAAATCAATGTAATCCTGCAAAGACCCCAACGCCCAAGCACATCATTATCCCATACCTACATGATATACTCTTCACATATATGACCCTTTTTCACACTCTCCTAAAGATACTCTGGCAACCCATTATCCGCAAAGTCAGGAACGTCCTTGTCGCAGTTGAAATCGCGATCCCAAGCCTTCTCCGGCAACACGCCCGCCTTGAGGCCGGACTCGTAACTCCACTGGTGGTTGTCCTCAGTCTTCCAGGTCCAGTACCACCACCCCCAGCCCTTCTCGAAGCTGTGCATCTGGGCCTCGGCAAACATCTTGAGGAACTTCTTGTACTCGTCGCTCCAGTCGTTGGGGTCAGCGTTGGCGCCGCTGCACGAGCACTTGTTGTCCTTTGTGGGACACTGCGGCTTCAGGATGGACGAGTCCTTGTTGCCAGTGTCGTAGGTGCCCTCCCATCGGTTGCCCCAGCCCACGCCCGTGAGGAACTCTGCGCAGTCTGTGTCTGCCTGCGACCATTCGGCAAAGATGGTTGGGCCGTAGCCTGTACTGGGGTCCATGCTGATCTCGGCCTGCTCGGTCCACTGCTTGCAGGCGAACTGGACCTTCTTCTGGTGTGTGAAGGCGATCAGGTCTGTGTTGAAGATGACATACTGGTGGACATCAAGGATCATGTCGTCGTAGCCCGTCATCAAGCCCTGCCAGTTCTCGAGTCCCATAAAGCCATCTCCAAACACTACAAGGGCTTTGACGCCGTTGCCACGTACAACCTTGTATGCATCTTCTGTCCACTGGACGACATCGCTTGTCTTGAGAGACGTCATTCGGGGCTCGTTGGCGAGACCGTAGTGAGTGATGATGTTTTTGTAGCGGTCTTGGGCGAAGAACTTGGACAACCGGTCGTGAATTTCAAGCGATCGCTTCGCATTCTCCTGGCCATTTGCCCCGTTCAACCAGCCAATGGATCCCCATCGACCACTATGGTTGTAGCCGTTCTGACTACCAGGGAGTCCGTGAAGATCCAGGTTGACTCTTAGTCCGTACTTACGGCACCACTCGATCGCGCGCAGAAGGTAGCGCCATGAAGTTCGATACACATAGGGATCTCCATCGTAGACTTCAACGGCCCAGTAGTTGAACCCGATGCGGACGTGATCGAGACCTGCTGCTTGTATATCCTTGAATGTCTGCTCTGTGATGAAGGATGCGTAATGTTCTTCCAGCGTCTTTCCAGCATCGGCGCCCAGCTCCTGGGAAAGCGTCCACTCGTCAACAATGCCCTTCTTTGTATCGTAATTGAAAAGAGACGGCGAGATGAAGGGTTCCAGGTAGAGCCATCCTCCAATGCATACTCCACGAGCCGGTTTCTTCTCATAGGAGCCCCAGGGCTTGTTCAGCGGCGGTACGTTCTTGTTGGCTTGAGCTGAGTCGTCCCAGTCATCGTAGAGACCCATGACTGGGAGGTCTCCCACCATTTCGTCCGTGAAAGTGACGTTGAAATCGGTTGTTGTTTTCCATGTCCATGGGTCGAGATACGTGTTCTTCCACTTCGTAGGTACCTCTGAGCGATCCATTCCATCCAGCTTGGAAGTATCATCGGTTGACTCGTCTGAATCATCGCCGCCTCCACCTCCGCCTCCTCCTTTGTTTTTGCTGACAACCACTGCCACCACTATTATGATGATGAGAATGACGATACTCACACCGAGCGCGATCCCTAATGTCAATGTCAGCATTTTCCTCACGAAAGAGCATCTGGATAGCAACTTACATAGTTTCTTCTTACTCTTCTTTGGCGGTTTTGATTGGTAAAAGTCCTTCTCTTGCTCCATGCTATCAACGCTCCCCCCACCGCCTCTTAAGTGAGTTCTCGCTTGTCCCTCCTCCATGACAGCTCCACTCACAACCCGTCGCTTCTTGTTCTTATGGTGAGTTCGCGGCTTGTCGGGGTCTCGGTCTTTTCTTCGTTGTTCATCGCGACGTTCTGGTCTTCGGGATTCGTCTCGATATGCTTTACTCGCCCGTTCGCTTCTCCTCTTTTGGCGGTCATTCTCCCTCGCTAGATCTGCTAGAGCATTCGCCGATAACGTCCTTGAACTTCTATCTCGAGTATCTTCCGACTCCTCAGCTGGGCGCCGCGATCCATGTGATCTCTTCTTTCGTTGTCCATTCTTTCGCGATTGGCCATTGCGGTCTCTGCCTCTCTCTCGGTCTCGGTCTCTAGGTCGGTGTGAGTGAGAGGGCCGGGACGACTCCCGCGATGGCATCTTGGGAGCTGTAGCGACAGGATTGGAATGCAATCTCTGGAGGAGTGAAACCTCGAGCGACCATATAGAGGTTTAATTGCGAATTACGATGACGACGCATAACTTGGTCTGCGACGTATTTCCTGTTTCGGGACAGTCTGGGCTTTCTTGGCCGTTGACGGGGCAACTATCGCGACTATCTAATCAGCGGCCTAATATAGACAGAGGGCGATGAAAGCCGCCAACGCCGGGGAACCCGCAGCAAACCGAGCGATTGACATCACTTGGCCGAGGGTCATTCATCAATAAGCCCCCTTCGGTTGGCTTTGGATATCTAAGGTATAACGTGGTAGGCGGCTGCAGCAGCTATTACTACTTGTTATGCCGTCAATTGAACCTCTGGCCGTCCATTCTCTGCATTTCCGTTCCCATCTGTGAAGACTCTCGATATCCGCCATGAAGCATCGTGTTGTTCACCAATTCAAAAGGGCCCAGGCCATTGGCAGCACTTCAACTGCTCGACTCTCACTCGCACTCCCTGTAGGACGACGTTGCTATTCAACACACCCGCCAAACGCCAGACTAAATCTCCCCATCGAATATGGAGCCACGCCTCTCCTTGCGCACAGCTCCCAGGCTGCTCTAAGTAACAAGGAGCTTCCTGATCATGTCCGCAATGGCCCGACTAAGAAGATGAACCTGTTCCAGGCAGTCAACGATGCAATGGGGATTGCCCTTGCTGAAGATGAATCCGTTCTCATCTTTGGTGAGGATGTCGCCTTTGGAGGTGTTTTCAGATGTACTATGGGCCTTGCCGAAACTCATGGTGCAGAGAGAGTGTTCAATACTCCCCTCTCGGAGCAGGGTCTCATGGGCTTTGGCATTGGTCTCGCCGCTGAAGGCATGCGACCGATCGCAGAGATTCAATTTGCGGACTATGTCTTCCCAGCATTTGATCAGCTGGTTAACGAGGCGGCCAAGTACAGATACCGAGAGGGAGCCACTGGTCGGAATGCGGGTGGTTTGACTGTACGGATGCCTTGTGGTGGTGTCGGCCACGGCGGTCTCTACCATTCTCAATCTCCCGAAAGTCTGTTCACGCATATACCAGGACTAAAGGTCATAATGCCTCGATCTCCGTCTCAAGCCAAAGGTCTTCTTCTAGCAGCGATCCGCAGCAACGACCCTTGTGTCTTTATGGAACCCAAGATCCTCTACCGTGCAGCCGTCGAGCAGGTCCCTACAGGATCATACGAACTCCCGATATCAAAAGCTGAGATTCTGAAAGAAGGCAAAGACGTCACCATTATTTCGTATGGACAGCCTCTGTACCTCTGCTACAATGCTATCAAGCAGGCAGAGCAAGACCTTGGTATCTCTGTCGAGCTGATTGACCTCCGAACGCTGTACCCTTGGGATAAGAAGACAGTGCTTGAGAGTGTCCGCAAGACAGGGCGGGCCATGGTCGTTCATGAAGCCATGGTGAACGCAGGTGTAGGCGCAGAGGTTGCCGCGACTATCCAAGAGGACAGTGATACGTTTCTACGATTAGAAGCTCCGGTTGCTCGAGTTGCTGGCTATAGCATCCATACACCGTTGTTGTATGAGAAGTTCAACTTTCCTGATGTTGCAAGTAAGTAGATCACGAGACTTATTTTGACTGTGTGCTAACACTATTTACCAGGAATTTACGATAATATTAAGAAGCTGCTGGAGTATTGAACGTGGGATGGAAACAGGGAAGATAATTGCGACGGATGACTTATGAGTGAAGCAGCATCTTGTTGGAGCTGGGCTATTTGAAGTTTTGTAGAATAAAAACTCACAGCATTGATATCTTGAATGAATGAATATAACGGAGTTTGGAATCATAAGACGTGGTAGCTGCCTGTTATAAGTTCGAGGTCAATGTTAGTTGAATGGCCGTATAAGTACGTACCCCACTAACACGGCATTCCATCATGACGCTCCACTCAAGCTCGTCGAGCGCTTGCCCCGCCTCCCCTTGATTGTGGTCCATGCTGTGTCTCAAGAACTCCACGCCGTGAGCCTCAACGCCATCGCCTGTCAGTATTACCTGTTTCGCGGCGCATTCGATCTCTTTGCACCATGTCAGATCTCGAGACTGTTTCTGCCTTTGTAGAGGGCGCTCCCCCGGGAGAGGTATGTCACTGGACCCTCTTCGTCTCCGCATCGTCATCAGCATCAGCTAACAAGCCATACAGCTCGCCGACGTTGTCGCAGGTACCACCGATCGAGACACGGTTGATTGGAGACGCATCAAGTTGACTTAAAGCCTCGCAGACATTAAGTCCCTTACCCTCGACTCTCCCGAAATCCTCTCCAACCTCGCGCCCGCGTTCGAAAAGTACAATGAGGAGCAGTTTATTACGGTGAAGCTGCCCGGTAGCAGCCAGCCAGTGGGTGATCAGCAGATTCGAAAACACGAGATCTGGTAATGCTGATCAGGCGGTATAGGTCATCATCAGCTCTCACAACTCGCTCGGAGACGGCCGATACTACGATGTCGAGAGCTCTTCCAGCTTTGCTTTCGACCATACGACGCAGGTAGGCTGCGGACAATTATGCTAGGAGAATCATGGCTCTAACAGGGAAACAGAAAGCTAGTGCTGTGCAAAGTCATGTCCTGGAAGGTGCCCAAGCGGACCTCGTGTAAGCCCAGTCCCGTGTGTTGAATGGCCTCCTACGTACTGACATGTATCACAGGAAATCAACGCTCAAGAGCCTCGGTCCTTATGTTAGCGAACACTTTTCCAATGCCGCGCACGGAGTCTACCCGATTGAGTCGGACTCGCGAATTGCGATTGTTATCGTCGGCAACAAATACAGCCCCAACAATTTCTGGTGAGATAGACACCGCACATTGCGCCATGCCTGAATCTAACCCACTTCTGCAGGAACGGACGCTGGCGATCACTCTACATTCTGGACCCCTCATCCGGAGCCCTCGAGGGTTCCCTCAAGGTCGACGTGCACTACTACGAGGACGGAAACGTGCGTCTCCTAACCAACAAGCCCGTCTCTAGCACCATTTCGTCCATCAATGGCGCAGGCGTCGTCAAGGAGATCTCGACGACCGAGAGGAAATACCAGGAGGAGCTGAACAAGGGCTTCGTGAGTCTCAGCGAGGGTGCTTTCAAGGGTCTCCGACGACAACTGCCCGTGACGAGGCAGAAGATTGAGTGGGACCGTGTGACGAGCTACCGGCTGGGCCAGGACATTGGTGGTGGAAGCTCGAGGCGATAGAGCTATGTTTACAGTGGCATGCGAATTTACAAGATAGACATGGACGAGCGTAGATGGCTAAATACTAAAGATGGGTCACGATAGTGCAACTTTAAAGACGTAGCCTCGTCTCGGTGGTTGAATTACCTAATGGTACGCACCGATATATCCATGCACCGATATGGGGCATTGAGCTAGATAGACGGGCAGTTGATTGTCTTGATAATCAGCTTATATTGGCCAGTCTCCAAAATGCGTGTCCTATTCATTCCACTAGTTGACAGAAATGTGATCGAAGTTTCTAGTTTCTTGAATGATTTGTAACTCTCAGCCAGATTTGTCTCGGGAATCCCGAAATATCGGCAGCTGAAGTTACAGTAGGTACGTAGTACTGTAACTCGAGGTGATGTTTCCTATGTCATCCGAGATATCCAAAATTACCTAGGTGCCTAAGCGGAGAGACGGACTTCACCATATACCGTTATCAAGAGTCTACTTCAAGATGGAAGAGCCTGACATTTGTCAATTGCTTGCCTTGTTTCACTGAGATCACTGCACTCTGCCTGAGCTATAGTTCCGATAAGTATAATTCCGATAACCTACATGCCCGGAAGAGCCGTGATATTACTTATCTCGCATAAAGGACGAACCGCGATAGGCAAAAGTACGCGATGGCTTCCTCGGAAATCGGAAATCGGTATCTGCATCGGTATATATCCGTACCAAGTACTAGGCAGTACCTTATCGGTGACAGCCTTGGAGGAGACTCTGGGGAAAGCTACGAATCGGACGCGGGGTAGTCATCTGTCTGAGGCTGTCTCCTCGGAACAAAGCCATGGTAGGGTCGGCATATATTCCGGGCACTTATCTCGATTTACGCTGTCATGAGAGAATGCTCTGTTGGCTTCTGTCCGCTTGACTTGTCTTGAAGAGGCAATTTCCTCCCTGAGGTATTCTTAAACCGATGACATGACCCCGCGCGGCGCCCACGGAGGACAGGTCCGTGTTTTAGTTCTTGGAGTGGGATGCGGGGAAGAGATAGATGATGATAGATTCGATGGAGGTTTGGAGGGGCAGATGTGGTGTTTATGAGGTTCTTCATGCTCGATATCGGACGGATAAAGCTAGACAAAATGGACAGAGGCTCTTTGGATATAGACGGCCTTGTACCGGCCATAATCATACCACATCCCGACATCAAAACGCAATGCAATGGAACCCGCCGTCCCGTCAAAATGACGGTGTAGTGCTGTGCTGTGTGTGGTACCGAGCCGGTGGAGGGGGGGAGGGGCCGAGTCACCGTATTCGTACCTGAGCTTGACCCCCGGCAAAGGGCAAAAGAGCAGCAAACAAGTGACTTTGCTTAGTAAGGCTGGAAATAAGGAGCAGAACGAGGTCAGAGTCCGCAAGCGAATCAGAGAACAAAGACGGTAATTTTGACGTCTGCGATTGGCTCGAGAGCCTCCTCGGCGATGGGCCCTGTGAATCGGATGGGGCCGGATGTTTGCTGCCCGGATCGTACCAGGAACCGCGAGGATAATAAGCTTCTAAGAGCTCGGGGATCCCTGGGCGAAGGAAGGTCGTGGCCGTAAGTGAGGAGAGAGCGTCTTTTTGTAGTCTAGCCATGGCGATCGTAGAGACGAGACAGATTTTCTAGAACCAAGTTTTTGGAGCAAATGACAAAAATGACCTAGACAAAATTGTACCCCCTCAATTCCTCACTTCGGGCTTTTGGAGACCGGCGGGCTGCTCTCCGAGGAACAAGAGGTACTGCGCTGTACCTACCTTCCATTTAGCTTAGGTAGGCCTGACGGGACCCGTCCACTGGCGGCTCTCCAAAATGGATCCCTGCTAAATCTCCAGAAGGCCACCTAGAACCAGAACAGGGGACCTAAATTAATTACCTTTGCCTGCCTGTGACTTTACTTTCTGCCACCTGTTTCTGTTTCTACTCTTCTTCCTTCTTCCATCCATCCTCTCTGCATCCTACCTATACCCAGTCAACCTTTTTCGTGCGACGACAACTCTCGACAAATACCCGATCCACCAATTCTAAAGACGATCGTCAATCAACACCGCAACAATGTCAGCGACAAAGGAGTTCACCATGCAGGATGTTGCCGAGCACAACACCTCGAGCGACATGTACTTGGTGATCCACGACAAGGTCTACGACTGCACCAAGTTCCTCGACGAGCACCCGTATGTTCATCCCTTGCGCTGTACCATCCTTGACATTGGATGCTAACTCTCATATTTAGCGGTGGTGAGGAGGTCATGCTCGACGTTGCCGGACAGGACGGCACTGAGGCTTTTGAGGATGTTGGCCACAGCGACGAGGCCCGTGAGGTGCTCGACACCCTCCTCGTTGGTGAGCTCAAGCGTCTGGTAAGTAATATCTGCGTCTCACCTAAGATCAATGGCTAATGCTTGGCACTTTGCAGCCTGGTGAGGATGGCCCTAAGCGCCAGGTCGCCAACTCGAACCAGGGCAGCGGCAAGTCTGACCCTGCCGGTACCAGCCTGAGCCTGTACGCCATCGTTGTTGTCGGTGGTTTCCTCGCCTACGTTGCCTACAACTATCTCCAGAAGCAGGGTGAGGCTAACGGCCAGGCCTCCGCATGAGCGTCTGCTTGTACCCGCGTGAAGGACAAGAAGAACGTTTTTAAAATAAGGGCGCTTCTTTTTGAGATTTATTTTTGCTACGGCATTCAGTGCAGGCAGGTCTTGGGACGACTGACCAAACTCAACCTTGCATTTTGGGGAGTTTATTTTGGCCTCTGGCGATAGACGGCGGGGTGGATAGCTCAGGTAGACGGGCAGCTTACCCCGGCTTGGACATGATGAGAAGAGTGGGCGGGCTTTATTCTCCTGGCGAACCCATGTCCCGATGATCATTTTTTGCCCTCGACTTTTTTTTTTTTTTTTTGTTGGGGGAGAACGTGGACGTGCGACCGAGAAAAAAAAAGACAAGGATCGCAGAAAGACCCCATTCTGAGGCGCAACTCGACTCGACTCATGCGCAATCGGACAACCTATGGAGCACGGTGTTGCATGGGGGATGTGTTATTTGAACCAATCGAGACGAGGTCTTGGGGGCAGTAAATATGTATCATTGTTTTTAATTGACGACACTGTCATGACCAATTTTTGTCCTATCTTGATTTCTGAGACTGTTCTAAAGTACATCTTGGCTGTGCCAGCTGCATAAAGCATGAAAAATTGGGTGCGTTCTAAATGATAACTACAAGTTCTCAACTTCGTGCATAATAAACCTCAGATGTTTCATCCCAAGTCTCAAAGACTCTTCATCCCTCATTGTTCAATCGCTCAATCACTCTCATGAGCCTCAGTGTGATTGTGACTGCTTTTGTGGTACCCCTGCACTGCAAACGCCACACTTGCAGGGCATCAGCCTCGCTGCACACGGATCAACGTCAGTCCAAACCTAGAACTTAACTCAACTTCTCTCTCTTCTTTATTCCTTTCTTTTTTCCGCCGCCGTCGTCTCTCCTTGACCCAAAAACCCTCGCAAACGCTCAACTCCTCGACCTATCCTACGAGATACAGAGAGAATCCATTCTTTTTCCAATCATGTCGTCGTATCTCGACAGGCAGACAAATGCCTTCAAGGGCACGCTCTCAGCTGCCGCAGCAAAGATCTCGAATCCGTCCACCAACAAAGCCTCGTCCCTTGCGCCGCCATCGCTCGCTCCTCCTTCGCCCTCTCCCTCTGCAGCCTCCGATCCGAATACCCCGACCGCAAAGCGGAAACGAGATGTCGCGCCCGAGGTGCCCTACTCGCAGCCGCAGCTCACGGGCTACGGCGCAGAGGTCAAGACGCAGATGACCTTTGCCGTCGAATATCTCAAGAAGAAGGGCGATACTAAAACCATCACCGAGATCATCGATCATCTGAGTTTGAGGGGCTACGACGAGGAGCACAAGCGACAGCTGGCCGAGGGACTGCGCGGCCATCCCCGTGTTGACTGGAAGCCTGATGCGAACCTGAGCGAGCAGACATGGAAGACAGGAACCTACGCCCATCGGCCTATCATTCCCAACGTCAAGGATGCTACTTCCCTGCTGGCCCATCTCCAGGCCAAGACGGACGCCTCGGGTGTATCTGTTAAGGATCTTAAGGACGGCTGGCCCGACTGCGAAGACACCCTGACCTCACTGGAGCGCCAGCACAAGATCCTCGTGGTGCGCACAAAGAAGGACAACCTACCGCGATACGTATGGCCCAACGACCCCTCGCTGCACCACTCGGTCCAGCCCGAGTTCCAGGCCATGTGGCAGCGCGTTCAGCTGCCTCCCATTGACGAGATGCACCGCAAACTCGTCAGCGTGGGACAGAAGCCCACGAGCGAAGACCCGCGCAAGGCCAAGGACGGACAGGCCAACAAACCCAAGGTGCAGAAGAGGCGCAAGGGCAACCGCATCGGCAAGGCGACCAATGTGCACATGGCCCATCTCATGCAGGACTACAGCGGCATGCGGCGATAGTTTGCGCAAGTGGATAAGGAACGCGTGGTATATTGCAGTTTGGTTTTAATTTCACGGCGTTTGGTCGACAATCTCGATATGTCCAAGGTATGAGGGACAGGTCTATCTGATTTCTGGCGTTTGGCGAATAACGGCTTTTGGTCAAAAACATTAAAGACAAAGGAAAGGACATTACGAGGCGGACAGCGAAGGGTAGAAAGGTGAACAAGGCAAAACGGCAGCATATTTTTAAGTCTTATAATCAATATCATGAACCAGTAACTAACTCCTTTCGCCTCATGTTATGCCATACCGTCTACGCAACAGGTCTTTCTATCAAATGCTGCATATGACCTCCTGTTACCCATATATCACCTACTCTCCCGCCGTATCTTGTCAAACACACGTTCGAAGACGTCTGGTTCTTGATACCCTCCCACTCGAAACCGCTTCTGCACTGTAACACACGGCACAGCCTCAACGCCCCCAACAGCCGCGCTCCTGACCTCTTCCTCGAGCATCTTTCCCGCCTCGGTGCTCTGAAGCGCAGCCCTCATGGCACCATCTTCGAGCCCGCCCTCGGTCCTGCCCACATGCATCAGCCACTCCTCATCAGCAATGTCGGCGCCGTGCTCAAAGTGCCCGCGGAAAAGTGCTTCGAGAACCGCAGACTGCACGGTGGTACCGCGGCTCTGCAGTGCCAGTGCGACGAGGCGATGGGCCGGCTGCGAGGGCCCCGTCGTGCCGGTCACGGAGAAGGAGATGTCATGATGGGCGCCGAGGGTCTGGAGACGGGATGTGAAGAGGCGGAGTTTCTCTGGGGACATGACCTTTTCGTAGAGGGCGCGTTTGTCACCTGCGAGGGAGGTTAGTTTTGTGAATTGGATAGTGAGAGGGAAGTTTGTTACCTTTTCGTAGTGTGGGATAGAGGAGAAAGGGCTTCCATCGCACGTCGAATTCGACTTCTGGGTGAAGTGCTTGATATCTCTCCATGGCTTCTTCGAGACTCTTCTTCTGGAGGAAACACCACGGACAGAGGATGTCTCCGTGGACGACGATATCCACCAACATTGTGTCGAGAGGAGTAAGCGAGAGAGAATATCAGTCAAGACGTCTTCTTAAAGAAGTATTCGAAGAAACCGTCAAATCGATGGAGCGAGCGTATGAGTGAGGACTATCGCAACGTTGCAAGTCAAAGTCAACGTCGATTTACTTTCACAAGCAGCCACTGTAGATCCAAGAAACTCGTCTCTCTTCCTCCCCTTCAACACAAGATATATAACAGAGACAAAGCCTCCTCCCGGGCTCCTACTCCGTCTTTTTGATCTCGCTCACATCTCACCTCCCAGAAACCGGGGGTGACCTTGACACAAGTCGACGCAACATGATGAATTCTGCCCCGTGTCAAGCCATGAAACCAGTAGAAAGAGAGAACAAGCGACGCGATCCTCACAAAGAGGCACCGCCCCCGCTCATCGTGGCCTCATGTCGAATATTGAATATGTCTGCGATGAATAATCAGAAAATACAACTCGACATAGTAAAGGCGGAGTAGCTCAACCATGACTGCGGGGTGCTTTTTCCAAAAAGCCCGCTACCGGGAATTAGCTCAAGGGGAATTGAATTGACTTGCTTTTCTTTTTTCTAAGAATATGAAAAATGGCGTGGTTTCGACGTATTTGGCTTCAGTCTTTTTAATTCTAGACCGGTCGCTGGGCTTGTCAGTCGCGTGCTTGGCTAGCGGTGGCTTTAATTTGCGACAATGGACACAGACGTCATGATTGTTAGTGAGAGGCTCTGCCAAGACATGATTTGTTGTGTCGGAATCGCGAGTTAAAGACGAGATTTTTTAAGTCATGCGGCTCAATAGAGAGGGGCGCATATTCTTTGCTGATCCATTCCCGAATCTCTTCGGCTTTGTGAGACTACATGATAGTCTATTAGTGGCTGCATAGACTAGTTAATCACTTATAGGCTATCAAGTAGTTTACAATAACATCACAAGCAAGTTGAAAAGCTCTTCGCTCAGTTGATATGTAATATTCATCGCAAAAAACAATCGCAAGTCTATAGTGTGTTAAGTCCGTAAGTCCAAGTCTACATAATAAGTACACAAACAGGCCAGCGTCTTGTGCTTCCCATGATGCCCGCTGCCTCTTGTGTATCTGATGCTTTCAGATAAAAAACAGCAAATGTTCCGGTGTAACTCCCCTCCCTGCATGCCTCATGCAGAACAATGTCCTGTCTGTCTTCATAAGATTGCCAGCCGCCAGTCTATCTGATACTTGAACAAAGAAAACGAAAAGCATCAATACGAGGGGGAATCAATAAAGACAAAAGCAGCCGCGTCAAACCACCAAACGATGCCGAAAATCAACATTACAAACATGCTCCATCTAGGAGTGAGCCCGCCTGTCGGATAATAATGTAATAGTGTGTGGGGAGATTGACATTAGTTGAAGGCGAGCAGGCGACTGGATAGCAGTCGATGCAGCCTTCGGTAGAGGTATGGGAATCCAGTCCAACATGAATCAAACGCCGCCGTGTTCTTGGTGCCCGAATTGGGCACAGCTTCAGTAATACAGGGTATCAGTGGGCTTGCTCCGGTTCATTATCATGACCTCGAAGCCTTGCTCAAGTGGTGGAGTGTGGTAAGAGGTCCAACTAAGCCATGTGTACCAGTCCCGGCTCGGCGCTCTGGGGTCGTCGCATATGCGTAGCAGCACCGTAGTACATCTGGTTCATGGCAGGGTTGGCAGGGTACGCGTCCGCAGGATCGGGATACACATAGCTGGCGCTGTTCTGCGACGGCGAAGCCATGTGCGAAGGAGACTGCCAGCCGACGGTGGCCATGTGGGGGCTTCCACCGTTGCTGCTAGGTGTGCCTTGGCTGTGATCCAGGTTCGGCTCCAGAGTCGGGGGAGGGCCATAGCTAGTGGGATGCGATGTAGGTCGCATCATGTTGTAGCCGCCAGACGAAGTGGATGTAGGGCTGCCGATGCGCATGTGGACAGGCAGACCACCACTCTGCTGAAGGTACTGGAAGTCGCCAGGGTGACGAGGGATGCTGTTAGCACCCGAGAGATCGACACTAGGCGACATAGACATCGTTCGCTGGCTGGGAGAAGGAGTTGTCATGGGAGAGCCGTGGTTGGACATGTGATCGCTCTCAGATCGAGCCTGCGACATTCCCTTAGGCTTAGACGCAGCGAGAGCGGCGGCAGTCGCGGCGGCAGCCTCCTCGATCGTGCCGCTGTGGTGGTTCTGGTGACGGGTGAGGGTAGTTCGGCGGGTAAATGTCTTCTGGCAATCGGCGTAGGGGCACTTGTAAGGGCGCTTTCCAGAATGTGTCCTGCGGTGTCGGGCGAGAGAACTGCTGTCGCTGAAAGGCTATATCTTGTTAGCATTTTGGGTCGTGATTAAGAGTTGTTAGATACTAACCTTGGCGCAAGTCTCGCAATGGTGGGGCTTTTCACCCGTGTGCACTCGCTGATGGACGGTCAAAGCAGATCGTTGAATGAACTGCTTCCCGCAACCGGGCCAGTCGCAGACATGAGGCCTGACACCACTGTGAATGCGCTCTACTGTACGTTAGCTGTGTCCTTGAGTCTATGTCCTGTCAACCTACCATGACGGGCAAGATCGCTACGTCGTGCGAATCCCTTTCCGCAAGTGCTACAAGGGTAGGCCTTGATGGGCTGCTGGGGAGGGGGCGGAGGCTGCTGAGGCATCTGTTGCATATGCATCTGAGGGTGATGAGGCATTCCGGCCATGTTAGGCATATCGGGGAAGCCGGGGAGCGACATGGCGGCGGGCATAGGGTTTGGTATATGCATCGGCGCTTGCATATTGGAGGGCGAAGGGTAGGCTCGTGCGATGCTGTGCGGGTTTGAATATTGCGAGTGCTCGGAGCCGTGAGGCGAGGCGGATCGCTCCATACCGGGTTCGTGCTTAACGAAGGAGTGTTGGTATTGTTGGTGGTGATCGAGGAGACCGGGGGTGAGTTGTTGCATTTGACCTTTTTTATTGAGCATGTTGGTGATGTCCATTACCTCCGTAGGAGCTGGTGATCGCATGCCGCTCATCTTCAAGATGGTGTGGAGTGCCAGCTGAAGACGTGGCGCGTTTGGGGGAGTGGATGTGCGAGGGCGCTCACAAGTGACGGATCACAGCAGTTAGGCGGTGAAGCTGACGGTAACTGTGAAAGAAGATGCATGGTCAGTGGCTTGGTTCTGCTATCGTAGGGGGCCATGTTTGATTCTTTGAGGTGCCTGCACCAACAGTCTCGCATCCGAAGAGACCGGCAGATGATTCAGCAGATGCCAGTGCATTCTGAAATGATCCAACCAGTCACCAGGGGGGCAAAGATTCTTGGGTACGAGATCCACTCAAATTCTCAGAGCCGTGAAGGCGGATAGATTATGCGACTCACGTTTCCGCGTTTGTATACAAACAAATGACGTGTATAGTCGCACCGAGAGAGCGGACGCCAAATTCTTGCAGACCGCTTTTAGACGAAATATCGGAAGAGGCAGGGGAGCAGGTCGACCGGCGACAGGAATGAGTTGTCGTTTTTTCGATGGCGACAGGACTCTTTTGCAGTTGAGGTCTGGTCAAAGCGACGAGCCAGGGCAAAACGCGCGAGGTGTAAGGTGGAAAATGAATGCCGTGGGGAGCAGGCAAAAAATAAAATGCTTAAATTTTTTTCTGCACCCTCCACAACGTGATGAAGCACTACCGAGGCGGGTCGAGATAAAATAAAAAAGCCGACAGACGATGCGCAATAAGATACTGAAACTCTCGTCAAAGTAAATTTACACTGCGGCTCAACGACGAGTGGGATGAAGTGTAGTCGTTTACAGGCGCGATGAAGGGATCAGGAGGTGGTCTGTTCACAGGCCAGCGGTCTAGATGCAGGTGCCGTAATAAGGTCAGCCGCGCCGTCGGGGAAGGGAGATGGATGGTTTTTAAGACAGGGCAGGGCGGTCGAGATGTGATGGGATCGAGGACGTATAGAACGTTAATATCAATCGCCAGACAAGAAAGCTCAGCTCAAGGTGTTCGACGAGACACAACGAAAGACGGGAACGGGAGGTAAAATAGACCACAGGAGTCGATGCGATGATCGAGGGCCAGGTAGGGGCCAAGTCTTTATGTCAGGTTCCAGGACGGGTCCCTATGGCGGGACGTGACAAGCACAAGGCAGCGCCGGGATTTGAAAGTGGGAGTGTCTAAGGGGAACAAGTCAAAGTGGGGTTGGGGGGGAGTGTAAAATATTGCACCCCCAGCCCCAGGGGCCATTTAGGTAAAGGTAAAGGTGAGTGAAGGTGACAGGGGAGGCGACCTGAAGGCGTGAATAGCGAATAGCCCCAGTGGAGCGCAGACTGAGTAAAGCGGCGGCCGTGCGGACAAAGCTACAGCACGCTACGCTTCAGCCCAAAGAACGAGAGAGAGCGCGAGTGCCGCATGAGCGAGAACAGAGCAGAAGCAGGGATTAGGGAAATAAGAATAGAGCATAAGGTAACTATTAACAAAGACCTGAACCAAGCTATTAGGAGAGCCAGAAATAGAGTCAAAGGAAAGTAGGTCGAAACAAAGAAAGACGGACAAACAAACATACCAACAGAGGCAGGCAACTAAAGTAATTACTTGGGGTCTATCTTGGCTGCTGTCAAAGATCGATGGCGTTCGTTCCCTTTGACTTTGGTTCCCGTCTTTGCTTTCTTTTTCCTATCGAGTGCCGTTCGAGGGTTCCGTTTGCACTGGATCTTGTTTGCTCTGTGCACCAGATCTTACCAAAGAGACGGTGACATGGATCAAAGACAAGGCAACGTTGGCAGGACGGGATCGACGCGCTGCAACAGTGGAGGAGGTGCAAAATGAAGGGTTTCAAAATCATGGACAAACACGAGCTGCGACTGGGACAGGGTCTTGAGGGTCTGTCTCTCTCGCGCGCGCTGGCTGACTGGGGGAGTGCGGCATCTACCTATTTAATGCACACATAATAAGGCGAACAGCTGAGAGTGAGCCAACCAGGATGGATGGGCATGCAATAGACGTCACAAAGAAGGAGGGCTAGAACAGTCGTGGTGGTGGCGGTCTCTAAGGCATAGGTAGGATACACAAGATGCACTTGTAATCCAAAGAGCAAAAGACGGAACATATTCATAGAACATAGAATCGATCTGCCTCGGGTACCTACAACGATGGCCCGGAGACTTGGGAACGGTGCAAAGAAAAAAAGAAAGAAAAAAATCTCTCCCGCTAGAATGGGACCCTCCCGGAACAGATGGCTCCCGTAATGCTGCACTGCAACTCAATCTCGATGATGCACGAATTGGGAATCTCCCGTCCTCGTACCACGTACAGTGCATATCCTACAGTGCACTATCATGCAGGGCCGTCCCAAGCCGGGGCGCCGCCTCAACCAGCCATTTACGCCCCCGGATTGTCTGTGATTTTTTGTGAATAACAACTGGCTTTGAATCGTCCCTGAATAGAACCGTTGCACGATGCTGATTGGAACCAGACGTGGTCAACTTATTACTCCGAATCGTGGCTGGAAGCGAACAAAAGCATCTCACAAACAAGCCAGTCCCTAGTAAAGTAAACTAGGATATTCCTAGACGTTGATCGAATCGTTTGTTTCCTCTTGCTGCCTCTTCAGTCCTTTATTTTCCCCCTCGTGTACCGAAACAACAAACCATATTGAGGGGACGGGCTTGGCGAGCGTGGTTGGCTCAAGCTTGTATTCAAACAGATCGAGTCTGATGGTACGCTGTATCGCGTGTATGCAAGCCATCCTCTGCTGATTGTTCCTGGACGCTGATACTGTTTCCTTTTCCTCGGGATCGTGAACAGGCCTCTCTGTGACCCTGTTCCCGCTGTTTGATGTTCGACCCCAAATAGGCCCCTGTTTGCAAGCAATGAACAACGCATCACTCTGCTCTGCTCACCCCTGCCCGCGAGGGCCGACGTCATAAACTCCCCTGTACCTTGTAGGGCCGCCATGGCGTGTGCGCCCCTCAAATAACCCAAAATTCCTTCTCTGCCCAGGGGATTTCAAACGGGCCCGTCAATTTGGGCGCGGGTCAAAGCTGCCCAGAGCTGATGTTGGGCTGTCGCTGTCAAGGCGCGCAAGGCTAGGGACAGGCAAGGCGGCAGCTGTCGCGCGTAGGCAGATCTGGCTTCCAGAAGAATCAAACCTAGGTCCATGCTCCTTGCTCTCACTCATGGCGGTGTCGCCTTGTCCTCCACTACCCTTAGTGTGGCTTGCCTCACCTAAGAGTCCACCTCTCCCTTGGCAGCGTTTTTTTGGTATTAAACGTCTCTGAATTTCGGTGAAGGCGATCCAGGGCCGCTTGACGCTTGATGGAGCGTCGCCTGAATCTGTGGTAGACTTGATTGATCTAATCTCGATGTCTGGTCACCTGGCCTTGTTAGTTGATAGTTCGTGGCTTCTTCTTTGTTCTTGGTTAATTAGACCATCTTGAGGTTTTGAGGCTAGCTTATCGTTTGCTCCTTAGACTCTTGTGAACAATGGATGCCCCTGGATTAGCATCACAAACGTTCCCACATGTTATGATGATTCAACGATTCGACCGAGGCGGTGTCACAGCTTGTTCAGCTCCCTCCTGGCGATAGTCCGTAAACTATCTAATTAATGCATGCAATACACACGAGTCTGCCGCTGATATGGGATGTTTGTTGCTCACTGCATCCGCACATGGATCAAATGTTGTCTATCCTAGAAGATGGAATTCATCCATGATGCCCAATCGGATCTGGAGCGGATGGCCTGGGCGTTCCCCGGCGTTGGAGTCAGCAACCCTGCACTGTGTAAGGTACCTCGCGCGGCAGTGGGCTGAGGTGGGCCTGATTCGTCAGTACCTGACAGAAGGCTCGGGGCTTCATCATGATGGATCCATTTGGCATCGAAAGCGCGAATGCTCTTCTCTTACACCGCTTACTTAGCCTGATTCTGTTCAATGTACGCGCTATTCCATCCCAGCAGATTGTCGATCATCCCCGCAAGCGCCGGACGCGATGCAGATGCAGGCGCATATGACAGTCGATAATTAAATACAAGAGATGCTAAGAGATGGCTTTTGCCAAATGGAGTTCGATTCGATCCACCATGACGCCGCTCAAATATCATGTTCCGAGTGAAAGGGGTGCCCCAGGCCAAACGACACGAAGTTAGAAATGGAGTGGACTAGAAAATGGAAGGGCGACGGAATAAGGCGGCTTGAATTGTGGTTGGCTACTTTGAGGCTAGACCAGTTACGCTAACTATTTAGAGAAAGATTCGAGAAGCCTTCTGGAACAATGGTAATGCAAAAGCGGATCTAGCGTCTTTGACAGTGAGACCGAGCGTAGCGTTGCGCCCTTGAGCCCCCCAGGGATCCTTCCTTCCTTCCATTGAGCTTCTTTGCTTCCTTCGATGCAACTTTCTTATTCTATCCATCCAGCCACCACCATCCCACTTGCCAAATGAAGCCATCCCACCCCCCTCTTTATTCCTTGCCGGAGATGATACATACTTTTACTTTTGTATTTTTCGTAGTAGGATACTACTTTGATATGCAAAGTGCCCTATTCGGAATCCCTCCATCAACAACTTCTGCCGCCCAACAACAGACATCTATCTTGATCCCACTCGGTTCCTCCTTCCCACTTGACGTTCTACAACGCATTAGACGTCTCATGTCTCTTATGCGCGTGAAGTGTTATGCCGCCCCTTGCCCTTGCCCCATGCGCCCGGGGCCCCATCTCCATCTGCCCCGTGCTGCAGTAGCATGGATTGCTTCCGTTTGTTCTGGCGGCTTTCGAGAAGCTTATGCGGTGTGTAGATTGATTACTTAGTTTGGTGAAGGAGTCTTTAGCTCAAGCGCAGCAGCCATGGTGCCTATCCTGTCCAGAAAGCTATATGCTTATGGGAATGGGGTGATGAGATGGCTGTTTGTTGTTGTAAGTATTTGACTTTCTAACTATCCGCTGACAGCTCAGACTAATGTAATGTCATGACTAGCGCGAAGCAGACTCAGCACACAACTTGGCCATGAACCTCGATCATCTGGCTCAAACTCGACTCAGTTTGCACAGATGTAGCTGGGATCGACTCTTGTGTGACGCAAGGAATAATACGAATCATCGACCCTTTGAAAAAAATGCACCAGAAGCAAAAAGGCAGGCGTATAATTCTTCTAGGGATCCATGTAAACCTAACAAAGGCTGCGGCTCCGTCAAGGCCCCTACCTCGCCTTGGGTTGCTCCCCAGGACTTGACTTTGCAAGGTACCCTACAGTTACATGTTGAGAGATGGTCTTATCTGCTGAAGAGGGATGGATACTCGTGCCGGCGTGAGGGGTTGCGTCAGCAACTTCCTGATATGTTGAAAGCTGCATAAACAGCGCATTTGGATGAGTTCTTTGGCAATCAGATCTTACGATTACGGGAGACAAAGGACGAAATGAGCATGGGCATGCCACACCTATCTTCTGTCACCAGCCTCCACGAACGCCCGGCTTATACTTGTCATTGCCTACCCTTGACTTCGACAACTCGATGATAAGCACAGCAGTTTGTTATTTGGATCATGGGCTTGGCAGGACGATAACTAAGAAGCCTGTGTCTGTCGCACTTCTTGGATGGCGGCTGTGGCTTGAGTGTGTCAGATCTTGAGGCTCCCTTGCTTGCTTCGCCCCTCGACTCTGTTACAATAACCGACTATACAACAAAGACTTCCAGAACTCTTCTGGAACCACTGCGCACGTACTCCGGACAAGCCCTAAAAGGCTGTCACATTTACACTTATTCTACCGGTATAACGACAGCAGGGCTTTGTCCATTGTCCTATCCTTAAATCTTCTGCCGCGGAGAATGTCAGCAGTGACTCCATTCCAGTCTGTCCGTCCCGCCATCCGCGCGCCATCTTCGGTGAGGGCGACGCACCGACATTGAAAGAGCGCCAGTGGCTTGGTGAATCAAATGCAGAAGGCTTGGCAACAATACGAATACCTTTTTCGGTCTCCTTGTCCTCATATGGCAATCACCTTAATAGACTCGAGGCATGGTTGAAACAGTTTGACATTCTTCTCCGCTCTAGTGAATAGCCTTGGATTAGTTTCCGTCTTTTGGCGACAATTTCGTCGGTGTGTACTTGAGAGCCAACGTACGGCCGCTGTTCAGCGCCAGATTGAACAGTCACCGTTTTTTGCAAGCAAAGTATCGTGTGTCACCTGAACCAAGGCTATCTCAAGCAAGCAAAACCCAGATTCTGAAACCCCTTTGTTGGTTGGCCTGTTGATGGCAAGGTCAGGTCTTTGACTTATACAAAAGATCTCGACCAAGAAATACGAGTTCTTGTCGCATATGGCCGAGAAGCACGGTCGGTCAAGGCTTTCGGTTGTTATAAATCCATTGCAACGCTCTTTGTCGATCTCATCAGAGCTTTCAGTATCCTGGGAAGAGCACAACCGTGCAATGACTCGACAATCTCTCGAATGTTGGATGGACAAGCCGCTCGAAGCTCGGCTCTAAACTTGGGTCGTGGGGCGGGCGCCTGTGCAAAGCACTCCATGATCGACATTTCGCCGTTTTCAAAAGGATGAACCTGGCAGCAAAATGAAGACTCGAGTGCAGCAGTGGAGAGTTCAATTCAAGTAAAATTCGGACCATTATAGGGTTGCTACTCTTTGAGTTCCCAAGCTCAGTTCCTTCTAGTCATGCTGAGAACTGCAGATCACGTTGCTCTGAACTCAAATTCTGCTCGCCATCTCGCATTCACATCTGCTCTCGACTCTTGATCGTGTGATGCGATTGGATGCTTCAACCAACCGGGTGTGCGGCCGTTGTCCTGCATTTCATTGTTCTAGGTGGACCCTGGAAGACACACAGTCCTCTCACCTCAGGTACGTGCTCACAGTCGCAGGATGGACGGTGAAACAAATGATGGAAGTCTTCCAGAAGCAGTGGAGCAGTCCAGGTCAAAGAGTGACGTGGGTTGGTGACTCTTCCAGGGCTGAAATGCATGGAGGTGTTGAGTTAACCACACACCACTACCGGGGGACAGTGCAAGGGTGTCTTTGGCCCGTGGCTGCCACGAGGGTTTTGTTCGATGTCAGTATGTACCTTTGCTTTTGCTGTGATTTACCGTTTGTTCTTGATCTTTTATTCCCATATTTCGAACTTGAGTTTTGCATCCTTCATACTATCTTTATAACTGCCCGAGCACCCCTTAACATAATGCAACACTAACCTCTGGTCAGGTGGGGGTCTACGTTCAAAATGGACGACAATCCAAGGCTTTCAATTTCATCAACGCACCAAAGAGAGGTCATGAGTGCCATCCGGCTTAGTATTAACGGTATGTAATTTCCTGCAAGCCTCTACTCCAAGAGTGGACGGTCTCCACTGCTCTTGGTGGTCCGGGCTGAGATTGCCGTCGGTGCAGTTTGAAAATGGACGCGTGCCTTGCGCGTTCCCGCATTTGTGGTGCGTACTAAGCCAAACTGAACAGTCTGTCTCGTCTCAGCCTGTCACCGTTCCATTGCGCTCAAGCTGATGGTCGGAGCCTGACTGTCCGCAGCTAAGTACGTACTTAGAGGGACTCCAGTCGTCACTATGGCCAGGTCCTGGTACGAGTCAACGGGCTTCAAAATTGGCTTTGCTGGTGATAAACGGCCCATGCTGCGTTGACACCTCTTACACGGAGCTGAGCTTGCCCTCACACCCTTAGCAAGCATACCTACATTGAGACGGGCACATCAACAGTCAGGCTGCCCTGCCTCCAAGCGAGACGGATATGTCGATCACGAAAGCTTCGGCCAGCTGTTCAAGAACGTGCCATCTCGATAATCTGCGTTATAACATTGCTCTTTTCCCTCTTGCGGACCGGAATAAGAGAGCTTCTATTTACTGGTCAGCAAATGAATCCTACCACAATCCTAATATCTTCAACATGTGGATCGACGTCCAAAGTGAATCGCGTCAGCGGCCAGCGCGCAACAGTAATTAAACACGGGATAAAGTGCCCCAGACTTCAATTGCAGCTGTCACAAAACGGACCCTTATGTGTCAGATCTGCAAGATGCTCACATAGTACTGTTGTCTCTTTTCTTTGCTTTTTTCTCTTTTCCCGCGCCAGGGTCCCTGCTGCCCCAGGATGATTGATGCATTGGCAAGCAGATTAGTCGGTGACAGTTTCGATTTCCTGACCGCAAGATCTGGAAGACAAGCGAAGAATCTCTTTTGCATCTTGTTGCTGGCACCATGGAGATTAACGGTGTATCTTACCCTGCGCATATGCATCGTAACTGTATGTACGTACTGTACCGTATATCGCGGAGCACGGACCGGAGGCGGTCTGGAAGTTGTCGGAGCGACCAGGCATTGCTGCCACCGTTAGGAGCTGGGCTGAAGCGGGTAATCTTGGGTCCATTTGTGGGTGAAATGGCCAACTTGGTTAGTCAAGGGGTATGGAGTTCTGGGCGCTTAGCTCGTCAGTATGGAAATGTCTAACATGACTTGTGTTGTCGTGGTGTTTTCTTAGGAGCGAACTTTACGGACCAAGGATGAGCCAAGTCTTCGATCTGTGCCACTGAGCTGAAGCTTGAGCTGGTTGCATATTACGAACTTGCAAACAAGTATTCGAACCAACTACGCGAATGGAGAACTTGCCCGTAAAGGGTCACGCGCAATGAGCAACTGAAAGAGAAACACTTCGATATTGAAGCTGATTAAGTTCTGCCACCACTGTCTGAAACTAGCAGACACGAGAAATCATATAGTTGATATTGGCTCAAATAGCAGCTGACGTTGAATCGAGATCCTCCAACTTCACCACCGAGGCTGGTCACGCTCATGCATAGGCGTGTCAAGTGCATGGGCGTCTCCAAACGGGTCGTCATCATCCTCTTCTTCCTTGGGAGCAGCAGGAACAGCTACAGGTCTCGGAGGTTGAGGAGGCGGGTTCGAGTGAGGCTTTGACATGGGAGGAGGTCGAGGAGGAGCAGATTGTGTGGGAGGAGGCGAGATGTTCAGTTCAGAGAGGTCTGGAGGCTGTGAATCGGTCGGGGACTGCGCCGCTTTGGCCATAGCTTCCTTCCCTTTGATCGTAGCCACTGCCAAGAGTTAGCATTATCCTGGACGAAGATCATGTCGATACGTACTCCGGTAGAGGTGGGCTTGCTCAGCAAGCTCATCGTCCGAGTCACTGTCCGCATCTATAGAACGATCAAATTGCTCAAACGACATGAGAGCGTGGACAAGCTCATCGTTGGCATGGAGCAGTCCTCCCAGCCACTGCTCATGCTCGACATGATGGATCTGACAGTGGTTAGCTCAAACTGCCCTCTTGGATACATTAGAAGATAACCTACATAACGTAGCACCTTCCGTCGGAGAAGTTTGCAGGCTTCAAAACGCTCCACGGCATTTTGATTTTCTGAGATTCGCTCAACCTCACGGTTAATGCTTTGGAGCGAGTTCATCAAGTTTGTGGCAGCGATAGAAGAGTCAGCAATGACACTCTTCATTTGTTCTTTCTCGGCCTCGAGGTTGAAAGGCCGTCTCTTCCCCTTGGCCTTGTCCTTTTCCTTCTTCTTGTCTCTAGAGCCCCCAAAGAAGGAGCTGGATCCAGACGCGGATTTGGAGGGTGCATGGGTAAAAGCTGAACCTGCCGCTGGGGGCGCGTTAGAGGGACCTGAAGCGTTTCGTGCGTCACGGGCTGCCTTTGCCGCGGCTTCTTGTTCATCATCAACGAATGGGTTTTCTTCCGTCTCTCTGAGGACTTTGGATCTCTCTTGAGTGACAGCTTGCTTTCTCTTGGGTAGTTCCTATGACGGTAAGCATCCAGTCTTGGAAACCTCTGGCAGATATGCCTCACCTTGTGGAGTCTCGCGAGACCGTCCAGCCCAGGCCTTCCAGCATACTGCGACCACGAGCGGAAAAGCTCCCTACACTTGTTCTTCACGGCGACATCAGACAGATCAGAGGTACCGCAGACACGCAGGCGCTCGAGCAAGGGCTCGTCGACAAAAGTACGCTGAAACCTCTCGCCAGCATTCTGAATGAGGCCATCAAGAAGGACTAGCGCGCGAATCTGGCGGTGGACGTTTCCGTACTTGAGCTTCTTTCGAATGGCACGAGCTGCTTCACTTGGACCTGTGGCTTGTAGCGTGATGACTTCAACAAGCTCGGGGATGCCGCTGAGGTCCTCCTCTTCGTAAGATTCAGATGTGAGGTTCTCGACAGTGACCGTCACTGCCGAGAAAGGTTTCTTCTATTGAGGTATTAGCATTATGAAGCAGTCAACTGAAGTATTCGGTTCGGATATAAATAACTCATGACATGCGATTGATATCTCATGAAGGTGCAAGCATGTCCACAAGAGCTGAATGGAATGACCTTACCGTTGCGAACATACTCATATTGGGCTACCTTGTCGAGGTCCCTTGTATGCTGCTTCGTATAGCTGTATAATACCGCAGACCAAATTTTCGAGATGGTGTTGTCTGGCGCTGCTTTGATAGCTCTTGGAGCTCCCTGCGCCTGGTGGTTAATGAAACTGATCACAGGTTGCCTGATCAGCCACGAATAAGATAGCGCTGTCGTCAAGCTAGCTTGAAGCTCATGCAACACAGCGCGAAGCAGGCAGTTGTGATATTTATGAGGTAGAGAAGATTATCTAGCACGAGAATGAGTAAAAGTCCCTGATATGGTAGCTCGAATGAAGTAGTCAGGCGCGCATGTCGTTCCTGCCCTGGCTGAGGTAGGAATGGTGGGGTTCCTCCTTGGTCGCGGGCCGTGGCGCGGGGTCCTGGGCGGGGCTGCTGTCGTCACTCTTCAAGAAGAAGGAAGTCGCGATAGGTTAGCTGGGAAGGGACCTTTAAGCTAAGTTTTAATTTACCTCCTTGAACCCTTTTGACAACTTCTAGATACTAAGTAAGGCTGAAGGAATGGGCTGTTTCTGGCTGTGCACCACTGGGTCGTTAGGTATGTGTCTAATCGACCACGTGACGACTCCAAAGATTTCTTGATCATCTAGATACCTTTGGGTCTCGGCATGCAGTCTTCAGCATCATTTACTATTTCACTCTATGCTAATATATTGCCGACCGAAATTAAACTAACTCTGCTAACGCTTGCTACATATACCATGTATCCACCTCTAACAAGTATCCTAACTGACTTCGGCCTTGTTGGTTCTTGAATAATACCTGGCTTTTGTCCCTGGGTGGTAGGACCCGCGCTCTTGTGCGTTTTAGGACCTAGATATGCGATGTAATTTTATAAGAACCTGGGTTCATTTTATTGCTGCTATCTTATAGCCAGTCATTAACAAACGCGTATAGATATCTTTGCGAAAGTGTTCTCCTTTACAGTTATTGTTGTGGCTCAGTCTGGCAATATGCGGCCGTCAAACAGCCATCCACTGTATTTATCCATCTCTAACTCAACTGACTCTAACTCCTAGGAATTCCAAGGCTTGAAATTAGATGGGAGTGTGCACAGGTGGTTCGTCCCCACTGTCTGCTTAACAGTCCATCCTTTCACTCCAGTATAAGTAGTGCTTTTCGTGTTACCATGAACACAGTAACAATCGGCAGTGACGGCAGAGTAAGTACCGACTTTATCGGAGTTCGAGACAAAATTGCCAAACTTATTTGCTCCTTGTGCTTCACAGTTTGATTTGAGCCACTTTGCAAGATCGTTGGCGCCCTCTTGATCACAGTTAAAGTTACATGTGGCGGAATATGACATGTGTTGAGGACGGCCATGCTTTGTGGCTATAATTGGAACAGCAGTTGAAAGGAGAAGAAGTTTAAGAGAGACTAAAGACGTGAGTAAGCTAAAGTAATAATATTTGAAGGCATATACTTACCCATTGTGGCATTAATACTTAGATGTCTAAATAATAGTGTTAAGAGATAGGACAGAGATAATATGAACGAGGAAGAATATATATATTGGTTCTTATATATTCAGAGCGTGAACTTAATATATAATTAATTTTCATACTCCAACGAACACACATGCGTTTGGAACATCAGAGCTAACTAGACTGCTGTGTTATCCTTTCTTCTAATCTGACATTGACCCTGTGGCATGGACTTGGTCTTGAAGTGATACAGTAGATCATTGGTTCACGGGAAGTTGATACCAGGGATACTTGCCGACTATCCAGAAACAACCTTGTTTAACTTTGCCCGATGGGCCATTGCAATTTCCAAGCATTGGTTCGACCATAGGCTACGGGAGTTAGAAGTTCTTGAAACTGGGTCACGATATACTAACTTTTGCACTTTGAATTTTACAGATATATAGAAAACTAGCTACTTGACTCGTGTATTTTACCAGAGAAGTCTTTTAACACTTCTTACTATAGTTTCTTCTTAAAGTAAATAATAATTATTATACATCATAGTTCAGCTAATATAAAATACATGTTAATTGAGCTTGGAACATATGCTCCAAGGTATCAGGCACGATATATTAATTATGGCAAATAACTGTGTATAAAGCTGTGCTA